>JARHVA010006242.1:205000-457500 GCA_037957365.1 Torreya grandis
TATTAGAAAATAAGTTCAAACAAACATCTACTTATTGACCATTCTACTTGAGGAATAAAACTTAGGGTTCCATACTTTCTTTGGAGATACATATCTTGTCTTGTGGAGAACTCTATTAGATGATTATATCAGTTGTGTAGCCTAGAGCTGATTTATCTTGGTTGTCCTTACATACCACAATAATCTCTTGTGAATTTCCTTGGCCAAGGGAGAGATTGAGGCTTGGAGGGTTCGTGTTCAAAGGTAAGTATTCCCAACTTTATTTATCCTTTGTAAGAGTAGATAGATAATGCATTTATATTCTTATCTCATGTATTAGGATTTTTTATACATTGGAATGAGTGTATGTCATATAATACATGTTTAGTGTAGTTATTTTATTGTTTCTAACCCCCACTTTGTGCCACAAGCTTTGGTGTGCTCTAGACTAGATTTACTTTCTTGTTATTAGAATAAGTGAATGTGTTAAACCTTAGGATTTCATTAAGGTTATTTTGAGAATTTTTTAGACTATAGGATTTAAAACCCTTCTTAGCATGATGTGTTATGATAAGTGATCCCCTAATTAGGTCTAATGGATCCCGATATTGTTTATGATCCCACTTAACAAGTATATCCCCAATCGAAACGATAGGTATGCTCTATATTCTTTGAGATAGGATTGATTTATAGACATGATGAATTTATGATTGCATACATTCTAGTCAACCCAATGTGAAACTAACCCTTTCAATATTTTTTTCACTTTTTTCATTTTTTTCATCATTATTTTTATCATATATTTTTACATACTAGATCGATTCTATCGACCTAGTTAATTTTCTCTATGCACATGTTTTTAGGAATAGGAAAATGGATCAACCCAATTAACCCAATATATGTTTAAAACCTTTAAAACACATAGTTGAACCTATTGGGTTGACCCAATTGACTCCTTGTAGTTTCATTACTCTGAAACAAGTTCCTACATAGCTTGATCGATCCTATCAACCTAGTTTTCAGGTTTCTCAAGAATAATTCAAGGTTCTTTATCAATAACCTAGTTTTCTATCTTTCCTTTCATTATTTTTAGTTCTCAAAATTACCATTCCACAATCAACTAGATCAACAATACCGACCCAGTTCATTTTCATTCCTTGATTTTGTAGTACAGGTTCAAACTTATGGACAGTTTTATATATTTTTCTCATATAGTGGGAACATGATACCTTATTTAAAATTTTGAATTAACCTCATATCTATTACTAATTAGTTCACACTTTCTTTTCCTATTGCTTACATGCTTATAATAGTTCACATAGTTTAATTAGGGGATTTTTAATTAATCACTTAGTTTCAATATTTATATTTTGTGCACACATGTCCAAATAAAAAATATATAAATTAAAACATTAATATTTTGTCTACCCTAGGCTAACCTATTTGGATTTCATCACTAAGGGGGGATCTGACTTGATGCTCTGGTCACATATAAATCATGGTTAATGGTATATTTTGGATAAGCACCCTACACCTTTATCACTATGATGTATTAATTTAAGGGGTAGGCTCTAATACCAATCTTGTATCATTTACATTATAGTCCCTTTCATCCCAAACTATCTAAAACCATCCTTAGATTGCTATTTAGTACCTTGTTTATAACCAACTTCCAATCACATTTAAAATCATTATTATTAATTTAATAAATATTCAGGTTGACCAATTAGTTATCTATTTAATTTTAAAGTTGATTTATCAATATTTTCTCAATTTTTTTAATAAAATATTGCATTATCTAGTGTTAGTGCAAGGTTTTGCTTTGTGTGCCTCAATTCGATTGGCCAGTGTTGATCAAATTAGTTATTTGTTTCCTTTTAGCACTTACTTATTTACATTAATTTAAAATTTGTTTTATTAAAAAATTTATATAAAATTTATAATTTTACTTGTTTGAATTCTATACATCATCATAAATACAACACATTTTATGATTTTCAAAATGGATGAGTAAAAACAAAGATATAGGCAAAACAAAGACTGCCTACTTTTAGCCTTTGTTCACTATATGAGATCGACCCAGTCGACCCTATACTATTTGAAAACCTTTCTTATCCTATATCCAATATATAAGATCAACCTAGTAAACCTTTTAATATTTATAGACCTTTTTAAGTCTTTATTTGTTGTACAAGATTGACCTAGTTGACCCTATATTATTTGTAGACCCTTTTCAGCCCTATTTTTTATATAGGATCGACCCAGTTGACCTTGTAATATTTTCTCACTTTTTATTCCCCTTGTGTGTTTATCTAGTATTTTTTCATAATTATGACATATTTTCATCCTTACCTTATTCTAGAACATTGCATAATCAAAGATTTGGATAATCACCTCACTTATTTCATTACTTCAGATGAAACTACCCAATTTCTTCCTTCCCCTTCTCCTAAACCAAAACCACTCACTACATAATGTAATGTAGTTGAGGTCATTCATAATAATCCTCCTACCAATACCAATTTTTGTAATCCTACACCTACAAAAAATCTTCCTCTCACCAATACAAATAATAAATTTTATACCAACACTAATGTCCCTCCTACAAACACCAATCCACCTATTGATACACTCAACTTCTTGCCCAAATCATACAATAAATGAACATCATGAAGACAACCAATAAATATCAAGTGATTAACATGCAACAAACTTTATGAAACATGATTATCCAATCACCTCAAGTCATCATGTCTCAACCAAATTAAAAAATATTCCCTCCTCTTAGAGAAGCCAATGGGAATGTTATCCCTCAACCTATAATGAATAACAAAATCCTTAAAAATATTAAAAATGAACCTTTATCCCTATTAATTTCATCCATAAATGTTTGAAACATTTCTCCAACTATCACATATAATGGGACTAATGACCCTACTATATTTCTTAAGTCTTTTGGCAATATCTATAAGGAATGGGTTCAAACTAACACCTTTGCTACCACCAAGCTCTTAGACAAAACCTTTGTTGGGGATACACTTGAATGGTACAACCAACTTCATATACATTCCATATCACAACTAGAGTATTTATTCAACTCTCTAATGAAGGAATTCCAACATAATGACCTTCCTAAAAATTACCTTAGCCATTTCATCAATGCCAAACAACTTCCTAATGAATCTGCTCATATTGTCATCAAATGATGGAAGTATATTGATCATAAAGTGGACCATAACATGAATGATGATACTCTTTTAAAAATATTTATCACTACTATTAAATATCCTTTTGAATACAAAGTTCAAATATTTTCACCTAAAACTTTAGAAGAAGCCTTAGACCAAGCAAAAAGACAAGACTTTATTATGAATCAATTTTAATCATCTCAAACAACTACTAAAGCACATTTTCAATCATTTTATCATAACATTGATTCATCCAAGCCTCCCCAAACTCAAATTAGAGCATCCACTTCAACCAATTTTAACCCAACCCACCCACCCACCCTTGAGTCTAGAATAATTTAAGATTAAATTTCCACCCTCTAAACCCATGAGCTTTG
This sequence comes from Torreya grandis, assembly GCA_037957365.1. Lineage (NCBI taxonomy): Eukaryota > Viridiplantae > Streptophyta > Pinopsida > Cupressales > Taxaceae > Torreya > Torreya grandis. Next base: position 208,545 of record JARHVA010006242.1, read on the forward strand.
ATCCTTCCAAACCTCCTCCCAAATGGTACAATCCTAATAAATTTTGTTGGTGGCATGTTACTATAGGTCATTATCATGATTCTTGTCATGATATTCACTTATTTCTTCTTTATTCCTTACTTGGTCCACATTTCAATCTTGATACTCTAACAAAACAACATTATCAAGATTATCTTCAATATTTTCAACTTCAATCTCAAGAACCACAATCACATCCAAATAAACTACCTAATGATCAACAACAATCATCCCATACCTAACCTCATCCACTAATTTTATTCAAACCACAATTGATCCTTATACCTATACCAATAAAGAAAGGATAGCTAACATGAATAACTTTAAAAATATTATTGCATCCATTGAACCTCAACCTCTTAAGTCACATGAACCAAAAGAGTACCTAGTTCAAATTCCTACTCCAAATCATATCATACATGGTCCTCCTTTACCTCCTCTTCCTTCTCATACATCTCCTACCCATCATATGTTACATTCAAATTCCTTAAAATCTAAAAAACCAACACATTTTCCTATCTTAGAATGCACCTACCAACCCACTGCAAATCATTATAATATCTTAATTTTACCTCACTCCAATTCACATGTTGTGGAAAATTTCAATTCCCATCCACATGTTCCTTCAGACTTTGGGGAATCTTGTGATGCCCATCCCTATGTCCACTTACCCATTGAGGCATCTTATTATGCCCACTCTTATTCTATAATGCATAATAATAAATAAATATAGTTTCAATAAACCTTCTAAGACTTATACTTGTATTTCATATGCTCATCTTTGATACAGACGTTAGCATAGGTCTTACTTGTTCTCTTATCTCATGTTTCTTTGTTTTTGTACATTTTTATTTCCTTCCTTTACTTTAATTTTACTAACATCATTATTTTCCTTTACATTCTTTGGTATTATTCCACATTACATTTAGCATTTGTTTCATTTTTATCTTTATATACCTCTTTCATTTATCTTTTTATCACTATTTGACTTAGTATCTTTATGATCACTTTTCCCCCTTTCTTTAGCATTTACATCTTGATGTACCATAGTCTTATTTATCTTTTGACATTTCTCTTTTGGCACCTCCATGGGTTTTTATTTTGTGATTTGCTTCATAAGACCATGGATAAGATACATCACTCCTCACAAAATTACCATCCTTTTACTTATTTTTATCACTTATGTTTTACATTTCTCTTATTGTACCCCTTCATTTTCTCTTTTGTGAATTTATTTATAAAATCATGGATAGGACTTGATGTTCTTCATAAAACTACCATCTTTTGTTTATCTTTCACTTTTCCTTATAGCACCCCTATGGGTTTCTCTTTTATGAAGTTGAAGTGTAAGACTATGGATAGGACCCAAACCTCCTCATAAACATTCTATGTTAGCATATTTTTCTCCATTTACCTCATCCTTCTGATATAGAATCACACCTTTATTTCCATTGTATCCCTCATTTTTTCCCTTTGTCACATTTTTTTCAATATTAAGAAATTAAAATTGTTCCATGAGTCATTCCTCTTGATTTCCCCCTTTCTTTTGCTCCACATTAGATAAAACAAGGTCGAAGTCAAGATAGCACTTTTATTTTAACTATATTTATGAGACTCTTAGACCCCATAATCTTTGAAGTTTTATCTCTTATAAACCTTGTCCAAAGTATTCAAATGAAATTCATCTTTAGCACCCATGTTTGGTCTTCTAAATCTGTAAGGAGGAGGAATAGAAAAAACCATCAAGAATGTTAAAAGCCAAATCATTTTAATCAAAAGGAAATGATATCTAAAAGGCAACATACAAATATTAAAAGGAAAATAACACCAAAAGATGTTATTTCCAAGTACATATCCTATCTTTAATCAAATTTCAAACTCCATAGTTGGCCTCACATAGAGCCAAGGTCCTTTGGGGTGTGGTAGGTTAGTAGATTGGAATAGGGTATTTCAAAAAAGTATTGATGGTGATACCTACTTTCTCACACAAGTACCCAATCTTTGTAGTAGATTGATGGCTCTATAAGGGGTCCTAAGGAATAAGTAACACATTGTGGGAAGGTAGGTCTATTTTAATTTTTATGAATATAGCCTTAATGGGATGAACTATATACTGCATTTGTTTACTTAAGACTTGTGAGGCTAAGAGAAGTTATCCATAATCCTTAAGGTTGACAATCCTCTTATTTTGACAAACCTAATTTGAGTGCCTTGAATTGGATAAAGATTTATTCTACCTTGATTTTCCCTTCATTCTCCCCTCTATCCATTTCATTTCCCCACTTGATAGGCAAATTGTGATTCCAAATCTATTTTCCCTCTTCTAATTATTCCCTCTTATTCATATCTTTAAAAACATGCTAGAATTACTTTATTCTAGTTGTATCTATCCTTAGAGAAAAACAACCTATTTGACTAACTATGGATCCCTCTTTTCTTTCATTTGTCATTATTATACTACCCTTCTGTTGTGGATAGTTGAGTCCTCACCCTTTTGCCATTATTACATGGTTCTCTTTATATATGCCTTCTTCATATTCATCTTGCATCTTCAATTACATTTCATTTTTAGTATTTCATGTTTTTTATTTTTACCTATCTTACATGAGCTTACTTTTTACTTACATATCTTTGTTAGAGTTTTCTTATATTGACATTCCTTTTTTCCATTTATGCTTTCCAATATCATTTGCCATTCATTTTCTAATCATTTGTCATTAATTTACCATTATTTTATCATTTATTTTCCTTCAATATTCTAAAAACCTTGCTTTACCAATCCTAAATTGCTAATTATCTTCTTTATCATTCTTAATTATTACATGCCTATTTTCAAAAAAAATCAATTTTTAGCTATTTTTTACACTAACTTCTACAGGTTCATCTAGTGTTCTCTACATTAAACACCTTCACATCTCTTTTAGTCTAATTTTTTATCTATGGAAATAATGTAAGTAAAGGTATGTGTTTTTTAATTATGTCCTTTCCTTTATCTTATTTTCTACTTACTGCACTTTACTTAAAATCAATGTTGTGTGTTATCATGTTCTATCCTAAAGCACCATCCCATGTTATAATTAAGTGACACGTGATGAGATTCAAGTGGGGCATATGTATACACATAATATTTTCAAACTTTTATTGATTACTAACACTTTATATCTTGTAATAAACTATAGAGTCTCAATCTCTTTGAGTACATGTCTTAAGGGGTACACCAAAAAAGGTGTGGATAGATCATTGGTGCTTTCTAAGATTGTTCTTCATTTTTCCACTTTCCATCTACACATGTCTCCTAAAAAACATTTACCCTAAGCTTATTCTTCTCAATCCTACTTATTCTAGTTTTTCCTCTTTCCATCCCTCCTTTTTTTGCCTTAACACCCTTTTAGTCAATTGACTATATTAGGTCGATTGGGTTGACCCTGTATAGTTTAAGGGTGTTTGTCACTTTTTTGTATTGTTATCCTTTCAGTTGACCTAGCTTGGATCTAGTGATTTGTCCTTGAAAACACACTAGGTCAATTGGATTGACCCTATATAGCTGATGTTTTTGAGAGGATTTAGGATAAAATCCACCTATATATATATAATTTTATTTCCCACCATTTCTTAAGAGAAGAATTATTAGTGAAGAAGTGTGAATAGGGTTCCATAATTTCTTTGGAGATATGGATCTTGTATTATGGATAAGTCTTTTCGATGTTTAGATAGGTTGTGTATCCTAGAACTGATTTATCTTGGTTATCCTTATATTCCGCAACAATTTCTTACAAAGAACCATGGCCAAGGGAGAAATTGAGGCTCAGAGGTTTTGTCTTCAAAGGTAAGTCTTCTAAACTTTATTTCTCCTTTGTATGAGTAGATAGATAATGAATTTTTATTATTCTCCCATGTATTAATATTTTGTATACATTGACATGAGTATATGTCTTCTAATACAGTTTACTTTTGTTTCTTTATTGTTTCTAACCCCCACTTTGTGCCACAAGCTTTGGTGTGCATTATATTAGATTTACTTTCTTATTATTAAAATACATGAGTGTTTCAAAACTTAGGACTCCATTAGGGTTGTTATGTAATTGTGTTAGATGTTAGGCTTTGAAACCCTTCTTAGTATGATTTGTTGTGACCAGTGATCCCCTAATTGGGTCTCATGGATCCCCATATTGGTCATGCTCCCACTTAACAAGTGTATCCCCAATCAAAAGTGTAGGTATGCTCTATCTTATCTGAGCTAGGATTGATTTATAGACATGATGCATTTTTGATTACATAGAACTTATAAAAAAATAGAGAAATATGTCATGTGCGTGCATAGGATAAGAAAAATACAAAAGATAAGGATATAAATATAGAACATTAGTTGTATGATGATCATAGTGATGTTGACCTATGATAATTTAATAAGATTTAGTATATAAAAGTTGATAATATTACACCAAATTCACCATTAAATTATCCACATCCCCTAGTTGTTTTGTTTGATTTTTATACTATCATGTTTCATATATGCAAAAATACCAAAAAAAAAATATATTACAAAAATTATAAAAATCATGACGTATGAATTATTTACGTAATTTAATTACATTAGCTAATTTATGCTCTCTATATGTAGTATTAAACTATATATAGTTTATGTCAAATATGATTCATAAGTGTACTCTAATGATTTAAAAAACATACAAGTTGTTACTTACAAATGTGGTTTTAGGTGGTGATAATTGTCTCAAACCTAGAGAACATACATAGACAAAACTGCTATGTTTCATATAGTAACACATTATGCTCTAGTTCAATTGTAGTGGAATTATTATAGTGAATTAAATCTTTACCTTTTTAGATTCAAACTAGTCATAGGAATTTTATATCTTATTTACATCTCAACAATTTCACTAAGAACATCCTTTTACATAAGTTTTATTGTTTGATGAATATCCCTATTGTTCATACTCTAGTTCAATACATCATGCAAAATATATTGTTATTTCTCACTTACATTCACATTAATATATTATTGGGTACTTGATTTTGTAATTATACTAATGTATTAATTTATTATGTAGATAAATATCACTTATTCATGCATTTTTATCACATTTTTATTATTTATTCATGTTTTGTGTGTAGTGTTTATTTGGATTGTCAACATTTGAACATGTCATTTTTTAGGCTCTAAGATAGAGTTTAACATGTCCATTATATGCATACCCTTGTCATTATTCTTGTGAGTCTTGTGTGCCTTTGTGTATACTCTTTATGTGTGTGTGTTATGGCCATGGTTCTTATTTTCTTAGTTTATAATGCCATGATCAATATCATACATCTTACAAGATTTTTGATGCCATAATGAACATCATGCATCATCCCTAAATTTATATATATTAGTTATAATTACATATTTTTTAATCATTTATTCATTATGTTTCTCATTCGTAACATTTATCTTAACATTACACTATGTATTCTTGGTTCTAGATGCATCTTACGTTACTATTTTTCTCAAATTATCAATATGATGCCATTATCTCCAATGTTATCATTACTAATTCATATTTCAATGTTTTATATATCATCATTGATATAATTTTAATTGTTTGATCTAAGCTATTATGCAAGATTTATAAATCACCTCAAAAGAGGGGGCATACACAGTGGCTTGTCTTAAAGACCAAGATGAAAACCATAACACACATACAAGAAAGGATGCAACTTAATTTATCATAGTTCATACCTATTTTTACACATTAATCACTTAAAAATAATATCACTCCATTTGAATGGAAGCATATGCATAGCCGTCTAAAGTAATGCACTTTCATCCCAGCATGTAAAAATATAATTTTCTAGGTTTTTCAAAATTGTACTCAATTTACATATTAGATTTAGAATTACTTAAAAATAATTATTTATATTTATGATTAGTTTTTATTATATTTTATTAGAATTTGGGGCATCATGAGGGATGTGTTTGGTTATAAAATATTTTTTACTTAGATACTCAATTGATATTAGTCAATCACCAGAATAAATATGATCAAAAATTAGATTGGGGGCATATGCATGGCATAGGGCCACTTCTCTTACTCAAATTTTCACCAATTTTCATAGAATGAATTAAAATCATGTCATTATCTATGTTGTATCAACAAAATTAGATCATACTATTTTCACCAATTTTTCACTAGAAATGAATGTTATTCCATCTATAGTGGTGGATTCAATAGTTTTTCACTATTTTTACAGTAGAATAATCTATTAGAATTCATAAATGGATTCCAAGGTACTATAATTCATTAGGTATGTAGTCATGAAATTAATCAAACCTTGATTTATTAATCATGCTCTCTTTTAAATGAGGATTGGGTAATGCAAAATTTAATCTAAGTATTTTAACACAAAAATATCCAAGCATCTTACCCTCTAAAGTCAACATTTTTGCACTAAAAAAAGATAATAGTTCATGTACCCAAATAGGTGTATTCATTCCTTTTTATTTTGTTATATAATTTCATTGTCTTTAATTTCTTATTTTCATCCCAAGTAATGACTAATTTATACATGTTTCATTGTAGGTCTGCATAAGGCATAGTTCATCACATTACCTACATTCAAAGTTGTTGTTCATAGTTAAGTTCAAGTGTAACTCTTTTCCTTTTAATATAGTTCTTTCACTTTGTTTCATTACTATAAAAAAAATAGGGGAAAATATAGACACATAAATAAACATTTATTACTAAAATAATGCACTTGTGACCAACTATTTTACACACTTAGCTCATGCCTAATTATAGGGCTCTAAAATGATATTCTTCTACTTCTATGTGGATGAAACTTACCCTTGAGAAAATATAATATAGAACATTACTATTTCTCATTCCAAATAACCTAAGCTCATTCATGGACTAGTCCACACTTCTATATTATTTGTATTCACTTATTAGAAAAGGCCACTCCTTAAGTACTATCTCACTTACCAATAGTGTTTGAATAATTTAAGTCACATCCTCCCACCAAAAAATGACTACTTTTTCAAATTCAAATTCACCTAGATATTCATCCTGCATGTTTTTTCAAGCCCCATGTTTAACCCTAAAATATAGATTAGGTAAATTAGGGTTAATAGGGTTAGAGATAGTTTAAGGAACAATGATTGTAAACTATCTCTAAATTATTCCAATTAATTTCAAAACTCAAATAAAACATATAATGAATTTATTATGTTGAGATATTCTTAAAATGAAAAGGTACAACTATGATAGATATTATAATAATAATGAAGATAATATATTTATCTAGTTTTAATGATACATATCAAGATATTGAATAGGAAGGAAGTAGAATGGAAATGAATTTTGGATCAATTGTCAGATACTATAAAATACCCTTTGTAGCTATGAACACATGTGTCAACCCAAGATGATTGTGTCAATTATTCTATCTAGATCAAACATAGGTGTATATTATAGAGTAGTCACTGAAACTAGATGTGACCACCTAGATAATTAAAATTTTTGTGTTACCTTCACTCTAGTGTATTCAGATCTAAGTCATGGATTCTCACTCCTTGTAAACTAATAAAACCCTAGTTCTTCATCGTCATAGTAGTTGTGGTAAAAATGGGTTAGTGGGCACAAAATCTCAAGATACCCCAAAAATCCTTCTATCAATGAGAAATACCTACATAAATAATACTTTGAATATGGCATCATACTTATGTATTTTTCCCCTACATATTGGCTTGGGTGTGAATAATGAAATGTGTGATAAGAAATTATAACAATGACCTAGCTTGTAACTTGGAAAATATGGCTCTTGGGCTACTCCTACAGTAATTCAAACCTATATATGTGTTGTCTCTATGACTAATATGAAAATAGGTGAAAATAGGGAAATTTTTCTCACTTTATTTCTTGATTAAATTCCTTTGTTAAGTTTCTTTGTGAGTTTTCTAGGTCTTTGTTAGTTGATAAATTAATGAGGGTTGATTTATATTTACACTAATCCATTTCGATAATATATCACATTAAATCACTTAGGTAGACCATAAGAATACATTTCATTTGTAAATTCAATGAATTTAGGGAACTGGACACTTGTATTTGGTTATGACACTTGCATCGATGTAGGCATCTAATTCGGATGAAAGTGTGTAGGTAGTTAGAAAATAAGCACAAGTCCTAAACTTACATAGATATATTATAAGTAGTTTTATAATATTTTATGCATGATATAAGTTCTAAGTCATCATAATAACATTGGATGGACTAATAGATAAGTAATAAGTATAAAGACATAGGGTATACAATATTTTTGGTAGAAGGAAGGTCTATAAGTTGAAGATACATCCATGATATGCATTTTCTAAGTGTATAATATTGAGGCATTGTATAATTTATGAATAATGTCTACATTTCCCCCCTTTAATTTGGTAATTAAATTATTAGTTTAAAGGAAAAGGAATGTGTACCTAGGTGTATATAATGCACTTTGACTTTATTTGAGTCCAACATGAGTGATTTTTTGGTCACTAAATTACAACCAAGAGCATGTTACAATATATAATCAATGCATATAATATTAAATTGAGATCATTTTAAATGATTTAAATTAAAAGTGTAAGGTTTAGGAGTACACATGTGTATTTATTCAAATGCCTTACCTTTTGGAAATTTGATTAAAAAATATGTAGCATTATGAATATAGAACTAATATTAATATAAAATATAGAAAGTGCACATATCTAGAGAGATATAAATATATATTTGAAGACACATTCCCCCAACCATGGATAAAAAGTGAGTTTCCACCTAGTATTTGATATTAATTCAACCATGTAACCCAATCATACTTATAACTTGGTGAGCATGAATGAACCAAGTTAAGTCACATTATAAATATGGTGAAGCTAGATGATGTAATAAATTATAACATATAAAATTGGAAGTATTGATTGATTTAATCACCTCATCCATACCAAAATTGAACCAACTACTGTATTAGATTACCTCAATACAGTCCATAAAAGTCTAATCTAGTGGGTGATTATAATCCATAAAAATGTTTGAAATATAAAATTGATTTGATTTTGTAATATTAGGTGTACATTTCATATAATATAAAACTTAGATACATATAATTAATTAATTTATAAAAAACCAATTGAAGTAAGCATAATCAATACACTCAATTAAGTGCATTAATGAAAGCATTAGCAGCCAACATAAACATAACAGACTAGTGCATGGATCATATGTGTTAGCAAAAAAAGTTAAGTTCATAACATATCAATTACACCAAATAAGATATAATCATGGATAAAGGAATGTGTGAGAAAATAATCTCAAACATGATAATTTAAAATGACCATAAAATGATAAAACATGGGTTTATCATGATTAAAAAGGTGGATGCCCCTAGTGTTCACATGACATGAGTAGAGGGAAGGTCCAACATCTAAAAATGCATATATCATGTATTTTTGTATGATTTTATCACACTTGAAATATGAATTAAACACATGTATATATGAAAATAAATTATATGCTATCCACTAACATTGAACTAATAACATATATATTCTAAAGAGCTAATAAAACTTGTAAATGTAGATTTTTTTTTTGGATTTTTTTTTTTTTTGGTTGTATTTTTAGAATGCTTGAAACTAGAGAAGATACCCTATGATCTCATAAAATATATTATCATATGTATCTTTGTATCTCAAACATGTTGTAATAAATTGGTGGTACTTCCAAGGAGCGTGTATAGGTGTAATACATGTCATTATAGTATATGTGATGCTCTACATATGTATAATAGGACTCTATAGCCATGAATAAATAGTATAATTAGGGGTTAATTGAGACCATAACTAAAGGTTCTATAGTTTCTTTGTAATAGTAGTAATAAGAACATGTGTAGGTGTTCTAGATATCTGGATGTGGTGTGTAGTAAATGAAGATTTTATGGAACCCAATGTGGATCTCTAATGCAATGGTATATCAAGTATTAGCTACCTAGTAAAGGAATTGTCTATTTCTTGCCTTTTATAGAATATGAAACTTAGGATATTTGATAATTAACTTTTTGGGTATAAATTTATCTTATTCAAAAAGATGCTCATATGTAACTCTAGAAACCATAATCACCTTATTGACATGAGTGTATTTAACACACATATGCACTATAGAAGGTATTGCTCAAAGTGTATATATCCAAGGTCATCCTAATAAAATATCAAAGATGACCATGGAAGGTATAATTGAGAAGGTAATAACCATATGTGTGGAATTTAGAAAGTTAAGTCAATCTCACTAAGAAACTATTGTGAGGTCCCATAAAATTCTCTAATTGATCTAGTTGATAGATGTAAATCATGATTGATATAACCCAAATGTGTAAGTAATGTCATATTATAAATTTTATCTCTTGAGAGATTATCAATTATAAAACTTTGTATAGGTTGGTGATCAATATATTCTTGAATGATTAAAAAATGAAGATCTGAGTCATCATCTCTAATCTAATTGTCATCAAAATTAATAAGTATATGAACCATAAGAGGTATATGCCACATATAGATACTAATAATCAAATCCAATGGGTACTCATAATAAGATGGAATATGATGTGAATTATATGTTATTTGCACTTCTATATCCTTATTTGAATGATCTTGAAAAGGATTGTTAAATATTTTCTATTTCTACTAATCACTAGGTTATGAACCTAATTCCTTTAGAATATCATCAAATCTAATCTTTTGGTCATCAATGAGGTCTACAATCTTCTGATTTAGGGTAAAAAATATGTTTGTAAAAAGTTTAGGGCCTTGGTGATAGTCACAATAAGCATTCACATCATATCTTTTGGGTAGATTTATATTCATATCAACCTATATAAAAGAATGGAGGGATATAATATGACACTCTATAATTAATAAGAGTGATGAAGCAAGAGACTCAAGTATGCATGAACATTATCTCCATTATGCATTAATTAAGACAAATTGATTAGGTTATTATGACAACACATTAAATGTGGTGTTTTTTTCCTTTTTAGGCTCAAGTGGTTTAACCTTATAACTTGGTTTGATATTAAACTTGGTATTATATGTAGATTTAGTCATTGATTTTTCTATATACTTGAGCTTATTCAATGAAATGAGCTCCATTTCATAGTCCTAAATAACATGTCATAAGTCATAAAAATATTTAAATTTTTTGAATACAATGGATTCATGTAAAGGATAAATAAAAATTTTCTTGAAAATATATTGAAGCTCTTTATCTAACATAGGGTTTATCATTTTATCCAACATTATCTTGTACCTCAAGACATACTCATTAATTGGTTCATTAGCTCCTTTTTTGATATTTATAAATTAGGCATAATAAACTTTTTCAATAATGTGAATAGATAACTGTGCCAAAAACTGATATGCAATAGGTTTAAATGCCTTTACTAATTGAAGAGGTAAATCATAGAACCACCTCAAAGCATAATCCTTGAGGCTCGTTAGAAATAAATTGGTTAAAAAACTATCATTGGAGGCATAATAAAGTCATGCCACATAAAAATATTGAATATGTTATTCAAGATCATCCTTTCCATCATAAAATGTGAACTTAGGTGTAATAAAGATAGTTGTCAAGGGGTGTAAAGATATATCTGGTACAAGAGGATTATCCAACACCTCTTGTGAATCAATAACATAAGCTGATTTCATACAATTTTGTTTAATATTTGTAACCTTAGACTGAAAAAAAAATGTTATTTAGACAAAATCTTTTGCCTCTTGGTGTTATAGGCTAGATATTTGAGAATTCATAAAAGGATGTGTACCTATAGGTTGGGTAGATATATGCATTAAAACCAGAAATTAGGTTTAAGTATGAATGTTTCCCATGTAAGATGTGGAAATAGTACTTTCAAGATAAAAAGGTTTAAATATGAATTCAATGCCCCTATTATAAGTATGAAGTAGTAATGTGCTCAAGGGGAGGGTCTTTGGTATATGGGAGTGACCCATGGATCTAATAGAATGATCAATAAATAAACCTAATTGTGCATCTATGATTTTTGGTTTTTTAGTTTCTGATATGGTTTTTAAGAATTCATCAAGATATTAAGGGTTTTAATGAATATACTCATGAAATAATGCAATTTATTGCAATTTATTATGATCCATTTTCTCATGTTCATCTATTTCACTAGACTCATGGTTTTCATTATCATAAACTTCTATAATAACTTCATCAATATGTTTTTCATTCTCAACATTTGTACAATAATGGACCATAGGATTAGGCCCTTATTGGTTAGAGACATATTAGGTGATAGGAGAGGGAGATTAATGTGTTAAATATGCACACCTCCTAATGTATGGATACACTTAGGTTTCATGCAAAATAATATAATTTAGGAATGAAAAATTATAGTAATCCAAAACCCTAGCTAACTAAAAACCCTAGTAATCATAACTATTTAAATTCATATAGATTAGGTTCACGAAATGTTTAACCCTAAAATATATATTAGGGAATCTAAGGTTAAATGGGTTGGATATACCCTAAGTCACAAAGATGGTATACTATCTCTAAGTCAAGACAATTAATTAAAAAAATTAGAAAAAAAATATACTAAATTTATCAGGTTGAGATATGCTTAAAATGGAAAATTAAAACTATGATATATATTAAAATGATAATGAAAACAAGATAGTTGGTTTTTATTTTAATACATATCTAGATATAGAACATACATGAAGCATACTATAAAAGGATTCTTGGTCAATTGTCAAATTCTATAATAATACCCTCTATAGATGTAGACACTTACATCAACCTAGGATAGTCATGTTAACATTTCTATCTAGATTAGACACAGGTGTCTAGTATGAAATACCTACTTAGATTAGATATAATAACTTAGATTCTTCTAAGATCTATGCCACCTTAAATCTAGTGCATTGAAATTTGGGTCATGGACTGTCACTCCATATTAAATGATAAGCCCTAGTTCTTCATCTTCATAATGGTTGTAGGAAAAATGGGTCAGTGGGAACATAGTGTAAAGCTATTATAAATACCCCTATATCAATGAGAGTTTCCTAAAAATTAAATACTCTAAAAAAATTCCTCATACTTCTGTAGTTCTTACCTACATTTTGTATTATGTATGTATCAGGCAATGTGTGATAAGTAAGTACAAAAATGAACTATCTTGTAATTTGGAAAATATGGCCCTTGGGGTACTCCTTAAATAAATAAAACCTATATATGTGTTCTCATTATGATTTATATAGAAATAAGATAAATTAGGGAAAATTTTTTCACTTGAGTTCTTGATTTAATGTCTTTGATAAGTTGTCTTGCTATTTATTTTGTCTCTACTAGGTCTGTACTAGGTGAGGAATGAATGAAAGTTGATTTTGTATTTATACCAATCTATTTGGAGAATATATTGCATTAAATCACTTATTATAACCATAATAATATGTTTTATTTATAAATTGTATGACTTTAGGGAATTTGACACTTGCATTGACGTAGGTGTCTAACTAGGATGCAAGTGTCTAGGCAGCCAAAAAATAGGCACAAGTCTATAACTTATAGATATAGATTATAAGTATGTTATAGCATTGTGAGCATAATATAAGGTCTAAGTCATTATAATAACATTGTCCATACTAAGATATAATTAATAAGCATAGAGAGATAGGGTATGTGATTCTTTCAACATCATGAAGGTCTAGAAGTTCAAGGTACATCCATGATATGTATTTTTCAAGTGTACAAGACTAAGGTGATATTTAACTTAGAAATAGTGTCTACAACTCATCCAAATAATTTCTCAAAATATCATTATAAAGATAATTTTTTTAGTTGTTTGCTCACTATAAACTCATATCATGAAAAAGGCACTAGAACATCTAACTCTACATTAAGAGGGAAACATCTACTCTTCCCAATTTTGAGTCCACACAACCCTATAATCCCTGAGTTAATCATGAATACACCTCAAAGGTAAAAAGTCATTATTGAGGCACATAATAACAACAATATTATACCAACATATAGTATTAAGCCATTACTTAAAACACACCATCATATCATGGGATAACTACATGGATTTTGATCCCTCTTTAGAATATTGTTATGTAGGCAATGCTCAACATAGGGGGTGTTAAGGTCAAGAATAACTTCAAAAACTAACCCCTTTTATTGTCTATTTCATATTTAATTCATTGTCTATTTTTATAGGGTATCAAGTGAAGAATAATATACATAGTGGCTTTTATGACAAAATATATACACATTACTGACAAGTGAAGGTGTACGTACACATTTTCACATATAGGAAAAAACCCATACGACATATTGATGCACCCTATAAACACCAGCATATCATAGACCAATCTAGATAGTGTGACCTTATCCCAAATAAAATAAAATTCCTACTCCCAATTTATTATCATCTCATATAGTTCCACAATTATTTATCTAGATGTTATTGCAATCACCCAAATCTAAGTACTATCTATATTTTTTATATTTTGTTCTTTCCCATTTTAACATATTTCCATAAATGTTAAGTTGCAAATTAGAAATTATTAATTTATGTTATTTTAATACATTATAATTTTACACATATGTTTTTGTAAATTTTATTAGATCTATCCTTCTAATACCCAATTTTGCATAAAACGTATGGGTAAGTTATTTTTATTTTTGTTTTACAACCATTATTTTAAAATCTTGTTGGAAAATTACCTTAGGGCTAATGAAATTTGAGATTTATTTCTTGGCAAGTTTGTTTCAATGTAATACTTAGGAAAATATTTGATGTTTCTAAATTTTTGGTGTTTTAATGGTATTTTTGTGTAAAGGGGCATAACAAGCAAAACTATTGGTCATGTGGTAAAAATGTCATTCTTTGAATACCAATAGTTATTCTTTCAAACCATTAGATGTGTAACTATTATAGTGGTTGAAAAACTTATGATCTATAATACTTTCAATTAAAAAAAGCAATGTGGTGGTTATGCAACCACCACAATAATTATGTAACTATTAATCTACAAAAATTGGTAGTTCCAAAAAAAATATGATGGTTTTGTAATAGTAGCCTACTAATGTGGTAATTTTTTCATGGTAAAGACTAGAAAGGTTTTGGAGGAAAACATATACCTTTATATCTATCTTTTTAGGGGGATTAAATATGTAAAATTAGGGCTAGGGAGTAGGAGTGGATTCTGAGGGTACTTATATTTCTTTTAGTAGATGATATTTTCATTTTGGACATGACATGAATTTAAAATATAGTACAAGTGAGGATACTTTCCATAGTGAGAAGGATTTTGTGTAAATTTTCTACCTATTGGGTGCAAATCAAAACACTTTGTAGTTCCTATAGGATCTTAGTGAGTGGACCATTACATCAGTTAATGTACACATGATAATAAGGTTTTTAATATAGGTATGATAGTTAATCTATAAAATTCAATTGATAGAGCCTAGGCCTAGGAATGGGTAGAGTACTTTAGGGATATTTATGCACTTGATGTGAGTGTAAGATCAAACTAGTTTGGGTTGATAGAGCTACAATCCTAAACCTATATAAGGCCATTACCAGGGTCTTTGATCTATGATCAGTGGGGGAAAATATGATTGATCATGTTGATTAAAATTAGGCTCCAGTAGTAAGGATAATTAAGGAATTGAGTAAATGGTTTGCTTGGGCGCATGATGTGTTATCTAATAATTATAACAATTTATATCATATTTCACAGTTGGGACCACTATCCATCAATCAAATGACACTAATAATGTGTTAAGTTTATGAATCCATGATCCTATATCAACTAGGTGTACTAATATGATATTTTAGAGATATAATATCTTCTAATTGGATGGATATGGCACCACTCTAAGACATGTCATAAGAAGTCAACACATTAATAGTAGGGGACTTGATTGCATTGTCTTATTAGGGGATGATAAGATAATAGGGTGATGATTAAATCACATTGATGGATTTTAATAGTGCATGGTAGGTATGTGATAATCATGGGTAGGTATAGTCACATCCTATAAATAGGGTGCCATGTAAATTTAGGCTAACTATCCCCTAATTTTTCTATCGATGGTAGAAAAAGGTTAGGGATTCATAGATCAAGTGACTGGGATGGTATCTATTATTGACAAGGAATAATATTAATACAGTTAATATTGGGTAGAGACAAGGAAGATGAGGATGAATTTATTAATAGACTATAATATGAGGAGGGTTTGTAGTACATATTACACCACTAGTGACATAACTACCACATAGGGAACCAAATGGCAATTGGTAATAGTAACATCATCAAACACAAACAAAAACCATAGATACAATAGCATTAAAACCCAATAGAAATTATAATATATGTAAGATATGGATACCATGTCCTTTTAGGATATGAACCCATAATAGAAGGAGAAAATGAGGTAGAGATGACCTTTGATGAGGATTCAAACCTCAAATGGTAGGAGGGGGATCTAGGTAATTCAGTGCTTTATTTATTTTTATTTTTTAACACAATTTACCTTGCCTATTTTTTTAAATATTTTTTACTCTTTTAAATAGGTTTATAATTTATGTTTGTGTGTACATGTGTTTCAAACATTATTATACATTGTAGAGAGTTTATTTGGGACTCCTTGGCTAACTTATTCCACATATCCTAGAGTTTCAACAAGGAGTAACTCCTTACTAACTTAGATCTTCCCATAAGTGTGGGTTGACACATTGACATATTCCCCTTAATTATCATATATATCAATAACTTAATCATCATAGGGTATAGAACATTGGCCTATAATATAAAGTATCCAGTCTAGAGTCTCAAGTGAAGACTCTTAGTGTCTTATTCATAGTGAGACGTGGGTGTTACTCTTCCAACAAATAGATGATGGGATGATAGGCTTCTCAGGTAGGGACTAGCTATACATTACATAGGATAAAGATTTAGATCCCTTAACACTCTACATCTAGAACTTATTATAGGAGGAGAAGTAGGATCCCTAGGACACTTTGCCTCAAGAGGAGCCCAATAATAAGGTTGACTATGATCTATATATATGACTACTATTTTGTGATTTTTTTATTTTTGCTCCAATCTTACACTCTTAGTGAGGAAACTATTTTAATAAAAATTTATTTATATGAAACATGTAGATGGATAGGATTGTGGAAAAGTAATATGGATCTTTATTTTTGTTTAAAATACCATAGATTATGCATAAATTTGAATTTGATAAAAAAATGTATGCTATCTTAGTATGATTAATGTTCTAAGAAAATTAGTTTTATAAAAAAAATTTGCAGCTAATGATCAAGAAAATTTATCCATGTGATGAATGATGATCAATTTGTAGCATGGAATGAAAGGAAGATGATATATGTTGAATAGTGAAAGAAGAAAGATACATACCAAAAATTTCATAAGGAAAAATAGGCTTACCTAATATTTATTAGCTATGGGATAATTATATTTCTTGTAAGGATTAAAAAACATTAGTTTTATTGTATTCATCTATACTTAGATCAATGTTGAGCATTGTTTATATTATTGAGGCATGGCATTGATGTTTTCATTGATGTCAAAGGTTGTTTATGAGATATGAGGTCACTAAATAGTGTTTTTATTTTATTACATCCTTGAGAGGTATGAAACTATTTTATAAACTTATAAGGAATGTGAGCAAGGTGTAGAAGAATCAAATAATGTTTCAAGATTAGTTTCCAAATTTGTCAAGTGTTTGAACCTAACAAGAGACTTGAGAAGACTTATGCATAGGATACCTAATATTTTTCATGAAAGAGCATGGTGTAGTGATATAGATGCACAAAGGAATAATAGGATGTATGAGGTTTTTTAATCCTAAATATGAGGTAATGGATCACTCATGAGTGTCTCAGAGTAAGCCTACAGGGGTAAGACCTATACACCTAACATGCAACTAGACTAGTTCTAGACTTTGGCTAAACTAATAATAGGTCATGAGGTGTTTTCAAGGCCTATTAAGGATGAAAAATAGTGTTTTATCATGAGAGAGGTTACTTTATTTTTCACATTAGTTATTGAGATATTGGACAATGGATAAAAGGTCAGTTTCAAGGCCTAATGTGACTTGCAGGTCAAAGTCTAGAGAGTAAAAAGAGAGAGCATGGCCTAATGGGGTATTATGATTAGTTTCCAAGGTAATAATAAGCATGTGAGAATTTTAAATTCTGTGATAAGTTCTCCCAAGTGTGTTAACCAAGTTTTAGGTCAAATTTTACAAGAAAATGCAATAAAAATTGTGTCAAGGTCTCTCATGTGCATAGAATGAAGGGTTTTCAACTTGAGAAGAACTTTTGAGTACTCATTGGAACATGTAACATATGCATGGGAAAATAATATATTAATTTTAGATGGGTAAGGGTCCTAGATGAAATTTTCAATCATTGGTTTCTAGAATGAGGGGCTAAGCTTTATGAGTAATTGTTAACACCGAAAATAGTGTTAACCCTCTTTAAAACCCTAATAGTGACCCAATGTGAAAGAACTTATTATAATATACTTTGAATGGATTTGTTTTTATATTTTATCTATTTTTATCATTAATTAAACTCTTTCAATAATCTCAAGGTGTGATTTTTTTTGTTAGGAGAGTGAGTGGATGCTACAAGAAAGGCCATATTTCTTAGAGATTTATTATAGTGGGAAAAGTTGACCAAGTCAAAGTTGATAATTAGATGGTGGTTAAATATTGATACTTTAATCTTATTTAAATTATGGTTGATGATAATTTTATAGACCTTATGGGTGCTAAACTATTCATACAAGTCAACCAATCACTAACATACCTACTGGTGTAAATAGTGAGAAACCTAGGCAAAAGTGAGAAGTTGATTAAGGATGTGTTATAATGGATTAGGAATGGATAAAAATGAATGGATATGTTTTTAAATACATTTAATAAATTTACATATTGGATATAATATTTTTAGATCATTTTATATAGAAAAAAATTTCTCTCAAATTGACTTGTCTAACTTAGTGAGGTCTATATATAGTAAAGTCATGAGATTGGTCTGTAAGACCAATATTGCTATTAGAGATTATGATATATATATTTTAAGTTGTTATGAGGTTATTTTAATATAATATTGATTAATTTTAAGTTATTAATTATTCCCTTTCATGTATGATAAATTCATGTTTCCATGACTGTGTTCTAAATTAATTGGTAGTTTTGAGTGGGCTACTTGCAAAAGAGGGTTTGAGTCCTTTTGACTTATGTAATGAAGTATAATTAAATTGGTGACATTTTGGATGTATTTAAGGTTATATATATATATATATATATATATATATATATATATATATATATATATATATATATATATATATATATATATAATTTTTTTCCATGTTTATTTGACAATATTGTGTTTTTGGTTCAATCATTCATGACCAAATTTATGGGTATGCATAGGCCTAATTATGAACAGTGTTAATGGCATGCTTCAAGTGGTGGTTGGAGATAAAAGGTGTCATGGACACAAGATGAGATTGGTATTGGTATATCAAAGTTAAATATTATATTTTACTACTATTTAAGAGTTTTGAGAGCATTCCAAGGTGTTCAAATGGTAATGTGTGCTAATGAAGGCCTAATTGAATTAGGTCTCTTGAAGGCCTAAAAGGGGGTTTGGTCCTATATGATATGACCAACCTATTGTAATGTTTGATTCATTTTTTTTTCATGTTATTAAATCCAATTATATTTAAAAAATAATTTAACAAGTGTGTATTCAACCTAATTATAAGTTATTAACTCATAAACAAATTGAGAAAGTTTGAGAGAGAGCATGAGAAGTTAGAACAAGTCAAGAGTACTAACCTGAAAATATTAATTATGCAACCTAATGCTATAAAGGTTAAGTCACTATAGAACCATGGTAAGTATAGAAATATTTTTTGCTACATCTGTCACAATATAGGACACATTTCAAGATTCTTCTCTAACAAAGTTATAATATCCATAAGATTGAAAAAGACATATGAAGCTCCTAGAATGCATAATAAGGATCAAACATTAGTATGGAAGCCAAAGAAAGCTATAATAGATCAGATTGAGCTCAAGAAGAAAGATAAACTATTTTTTAAGGAGGAATATAAGACCAAAGAGGACCCTATGATAACTCATATTACCTTTCACATTCAATATGAAGGCATGAAATGTTATATAGATTGTGGTTTCTCAAGCCATATGACAAGAGATAGAAATAAGTTCATCTCATTAAAGAAAAATGTTGTAGGAATAATGAGGTTTAGATATACCACAAGTTATAATATAGTTGGCAAGGGTATCATGATTTTGGACAATGGAAAGACTAGGAAACAAAATGTGTTATATGTGGAAGGTCTAAAACATAACCTAATTATTGTGAGTAAACTATGCAATCAAAGACACACACTAACCTTTAATGAAAAAGGGTGTGAGATAAGGAGAGCCAAATCAGGAAGGCTAATTTCCAATGCCAAGAGGATTGAGAAAAACATATATGTGTTGAGTTAGATCAAGAAGGAGAGATGTTTCATTATCAAGATATATGAAAGTTAGCTATGGAATAAAAGGCTAGGTCACTTAAAATTTGACAACCTAGTCAAGATTAGCAGTAATAAGTATTTGAAGAGCATGCCTAAGATCATCAAACCTATAAACATACTTTACAAGGCATGTCAACATGGTAAGGAAACTAGAAGAAGGTTAAATTATAAGGAGTAATCTACTAAAATACCATTGGAATTAATCCACATTGATCTCTATGGGCCTACAAGAATTCAAAGCATTCAAGGAGATATCTACTTCATGTTACTCATTGATGATTACATAAGAATGAATTGGGTTGCATCCTAAAATTGAAATTAGAATATCTTAACAAGTTCAAGGAATTCAAGGCTCTTATTGAGAATCAGAAGAATGGGAATATCAAGTTCCTAAGATCTGATAGAGGAGGATAGTTTTAGTCTATTGAGTTTGATGACTTCTATGATATTCATGGAATAAGGAGATAATTATCAGTAGTTAGGACACCTTAGAAAAATGTGGCAGTGGAAAGGAAGAATAGGATAGATCAAGAGATGGATATAATTATGTTGAATGAGTCTATTATCTAATAGATATTGGAGATAGGAAATAAACACTACTTTTTACATTTTGAATAAATGAAATATAAGGACTAATGGAAAAAAGAATCCTTATGAACTATGAAAGGATAGACCTATAAATTTAGAATAGTTATTGTGTTTGAGAGTAAATGTTTCATCAAAAGAGATGATGAAGACTTGGGTAAGTTTGATTCCATATCTGATGAAGGCATATTCTTAGGATACTCATCAATGAGCTCAACCTATAGATGTTATAACAAGAGACTAAAAAATATAGTGGAAATCACCAATGTAAATATTCGTGTGACAAGGAAATATCACTCATAGTCAAATAATAATTTAGAGAATGAGGACTTAAAGAATGAAGAGGAGACTATAGAGGTTGATTAGGAAGAAGAAGAAGTTGAAGAAAGATAGGAATAAAAAATGATGAGTCTACACTATGACTCATTATTTCCATGATATATCATCCTTAATAACCATAAACATGCCATTTGAGTTGAGCATTGCATGTAGTCTTGGCATTTATAACTATCCTAAGGTAGAAAGTCAATGATTTTATCTCTATAAGCTTATGTGAGTCTAAGTTATCATTTTTTTCATGATGTTCTAACCATTTGAATGTCTAGTCTTCCATACTTTGATATGTATAGGTAGGATATCATATAAATAAGAGTATTTCTAGGATCTCATGGAGACAAGGAAGTACCATGACCAAGAACTAATAATTTGAGTGTAGCTCTAGATTCATCAAGTGTTCTATGGACCTTGATAGATAGTTATGGATTAAAAAAATTCAAGCTATGGATTATGACAATCAACTACAAATTACAATAGTCATTCTCTAAATTCTCATATCTCATTACATACTTATCCACACATGTTCTAAGTCATTCTAGAATCCCTTCTAACTATTCCATGATGATCTAATACTCCTATTGATACTTTATATTTTTATACATGTATATATATATATATATATAGCTTTCCATTTATATCCTATTGTTCTAAGATAGTTGAGTTATTACCTAGTTTCTAGGATAGTTTCTTTTGCATCCAATAAAAAGTAGATCCATGCTCAATCTACATGTACAAAAATATTTTAAGTTTTTATATTTTGAAAAAAAGTATTTAGGTATTGTCAATGATGTCTTCAAGGTGGCCAAGATTTTTTATGAGGTTCCAAGTATGCTAATAGGTCAATGATAAAGTGTACCCTAGTGATCATGCATGGACCTCACAGTGTTTATTTGGTTAGGAAAGCTAATGGATGTCGATGATGTGTTGGCCATGTATTATGGGTCATATGGGGTGTAAGGAGTGCTTGGTATGCTTTTGAAAGTGAAACTAATCCATATGAGTAGTCTCGTGAAGGTCTAGGTTATCCTAGTCATCATGGAAAAGTTTTTTGAGTAATCAAATTGATGATGTTAGAATTTACACATATGAAGGTGTCAAAATAAAGTGGTCACATGGGTCTATTCAATTTTTTGAAAAGAACATGTCTTTCAAATTTTAGACCTTGAAATGATGTCTATCAAGAGTTATGATAGTGAAAAGTTTCTATCCCAAGCTTATTTCATCATTTTCCATAGTCAAATTTGCATTTTTTAGTTACCATTGGAATTCAAATTTTGAAATTTATAAAGGAAAACTAGTCTAAAATGTTTTGCCTATAAATTTTGATGATGGATGAATTTTATGATGGATTAAATAGTTAATTGGTATATTACTTCAAGTTAATTATGAGAAAATTGATTTGGAGGTTTGATGAGTCATATAATTGCATTTATTGCAGTTCAAAATTGACTAAGGGTTTGACTTTCTTCTGCAAATGAACTGAGAAGGATGTTTATATTTTTATTGGTGGTGTTTGGATGTTTATTGGAGAATTATCTATTTTATAATGTTTTATATTCCCTAAGGTTCATATATATGATTTTTTTTGGTTTAACCAATCCATATTTAATATGAACCATTACTTGAAAGTTGATTGTTTATGTGTTCATGACGTTTTCATGTACAAGGCAAATGATTGATAGGTTTTGCATATGAAGAGGTGTGTAATGATGAATGTAATAAATTGTGGATGTATTATTGGTAACTTGGTATGGACCTATGTGCTTTGAAGTGGTCTTATGTTTCTATTTTTGCTTAGTGACGTGTTAAAAGGATGAATAGGTTGTTATGGACCTAAAAGGGCTACTTTGGCCTAATTGAAAGGTGTTGCTTATTAAGGGTGATATATCAAAGCTATGGTTGACCTATGAAGTTAGTTTTGACATTTTTTTGAATGGGATAGAAACCTTAAGGGTTAAGGAATGTCTTTAGTCGACCAATAAGGTGGTGATCATGTAGACTCTATAAAGAACAAAATTAGAGATGAAGGTTTCTAGAGTGAGTGTGAAGAATATAGAAGTGTGAGTAAGCTTGGTGAATAGATTGAAGAGTAGAGTAGTTTGAAGGATATGTGTATGACCTATTGGTCATGTTTCTTATGTTTTAATAGTGTTTTATAGGGTTGATGATTGAGCATGAGCAAAAAGGTGTAGAGTAATCCAAAAGGTTATTTTAGATGCATTACTTGTGTGCGAAGGCTTGAGAAAGTGCGAAGGATCAAAGATAATTTTTATTCACTATTTATCCATTAGATTTGAAAGAAATCAGAGTTTTAGAGGTGTTGATATTATAAGGTATTGTGTGGGTGATCAACATCTAGGGCAAGTGGGTGTTTGTCCATGCTTAGGGGGTGGTTCTCCTTATGAAGTGGGTGCTTCACTAAAGTTTCTTGTTTGTGATATATTATAGGACTATAGTCCATGTTTTTTTAGGATTGAGAGTGGTTTTTATCCCCCATGAGGGTTTACCACATAATTCATGTGTTATGTTCTTTGATCTTGCATGGTTTTCTTTGTTCATTGCAGTGAATGGTTTATATGATTCATGAATGATTACATTGAATGGTTAAGAGTTTAAAGAATTGGAATTGAAGTTGATTTGCTTACATCACTGATTCACCCCCTTCTCATTGATTATACCTCTAATAATTGGTATCAAAGCCGCACCTTTTTTACAAGTTTAACCACTTTAAGGTGATCAAAAGTAAAATGGGTAGCC
Source organism: Torreya grandis (assembly GCA_037957365.1). Lineage (NCBI taxonomy): Eukaryota > Viridiplantae > Streptophyta > Pinopsida > Cupressales > Taxaceae > Torreya > Torreya grandis. Next base: position 232,888 of record JARHVA010006242.1, read on the forward strand.
ATCAAGTGAAAGGTTATTTATCTACTAAGAAAAAAACATTATATAATAGATCAAAATATGATTTTTATACTATAAGGATGAAGACCTACATCATGTCTCTAGGTTTTGACATTTGTTAATCTATTATGGATGGGTATTCTATACCTCCTACTCCCATAACTAGTGTAGTTAACAAGAAGTTGAGTGAGAACAATTATAAAGCTATGCATTCTATCATTTGTGGCCTATAATAGGTTGAGTTCACCAAGGTAATCCATTGCAAGTTTACTAAGGAAATTTGAGACAAATTATAGATCATCTATGGAGGGGAATTCAAAAGTTGGCTAAATTATAGACCTATCAAAGGAAATTTAAGGGCCTAAAAATGAAGGAAGAATATACTATGGCATCTTATATTCTAAGGTTTAATGAGGTATTGAACATGATTAGATGTCTTGGATAAGAGATTGATGAAGCTACTATAGTACAAAAAGTATTAATATCTCTCACCTTCAATTTTGATTCAAAAAAAAAATTGTAGAAGAACTTCATGATATCACCAAGATGAATATGGATGAATTGCATGGAATTATTAATACTTATGAGATGAGAGTAAATGAGGATAACCCACTAAAGAAGTAACTTTCAAGGTGATCAAGGAGATAAAAGGCAAGAAGAGCAAGTTAAGTCTTGAAGACATTGATCTTAATGAAGATAAAATTGATGCCATGATTATAAGAAAATTGAATGTAGGACTAGGTAAATATGAAGGGAACATTCCTTTTAATTTTTTTTCATGTGATAAAGTTGGTCATTTTATAGCTAAGTGACTAGATAGAGGTAAGTCTGAATACAAGGAAGGTCATAAAAAATCTCATGAGCATGAGAAAAAGAAATATTAGGGTCCTAACAAGTATAGAAAGTCCTTCAATAGGATAAATGGAAAGGAGTCATAAAAAGGAAGTAAGATTTTTAATCATGAATAAGATAGTAAATCATCTACTGAAGAAGAAGGAAACACATCAAACAATTATAATTCATCTCATAATGAGAATAATGAGACACTGTTCATGGCTGTTGAGGATGATGAAGGTGAATGTTCTTTAGGCATAGATCTAATTGGTGGAGATAGTTTAGAGGAAGAAGATAAACAATTCACTCTTGAAGACAAATATTTGAATACCTTTGAAGAGTTGAATCTTATACAAGGAAAGAATAGAAAGCAAGAATCCTTGATCAAGACCTATGAGGAGTGAATTGGATTCTTTGAAGAAAGGTTGATTAATGAAGTCAAAGAGCATGATGAGATCACTAAACATCTTAAAACTCAAGTTTGTACCCTTACTAAAGAGGTATGGAGTAAGGATGAAGAATCTGTTATATAAATTAGAGATGGAGTCTTTGTAGATGAAACTAGATCAAGTTATAAGCAAGCTTGAAAAATATCTTAAATTTGAGAAAATTATAGCTGATCTTAATGACCTATTAAGTTGTCAAAAGGTATCAAATGATAATTCAGGCCTAGGGTTATATGAAGATTTTGAAAAGGATAAGAATACTAAAAAGACAATGATGATAGATTAGAAGACTAATCATGTTAATGAGAGTTATATTAAAGATAAGAAGAATGTCAACACGAATGAGGACAACTTCAAAATATACAAAATTTCAAATCAAATAAAACAACCCAATATAATAAGGTGTCAAGGGATTGGTCATATTGTAAGGTCTTATAATACATTCATCAATAAATCAAATGACTAGGTGCATGACTATAATAATGAAACTTAAAGGAGTCATCATGTAGCCTATACATAAGGTATTTACAATCAGAGAAACTTCATTTATTTCAAGTGTCAATTTAGAGGTCACATAGCAAGGTTATATAGGAATGTTTAGAATTCTACTTCAAATAATGTCAATCCTATCATGAATAAAAAGAGCCATAATGAATGGAGACCCAAACATGTGAATGAAAAATAGGTTTAAAATAGATTGTTTGTCATGATAGAATAAGGTAAAAGTTCAAGTGTCAAATAACAAGTCTTATCTACACAAGTAGACAAAATAATTAATCAAGATTCCAAGTCTAAAGAAAAGAATGAAGTTAAAGACTCATTCAAAGTCAATTTGACCATGAGGTAGGACTACATGCCATGTGAGAGCATGGAGATGAGGGAGTCTCTTAATTTTTTGGACCTTTAGTCCATCTAGGATAAGTGGGTGTCTCTACATATGATTATTAAGAGACATATTTCATAAATAGAATCAAGTGTGTATGCTCTAGGTGATGTATAAGAAGCTATAATCAATATAGAGGTATGAAGAGTTATTGATCAGTCTTTAAGACCAATGCTTTTATGGTATAAAATTGAAGATCTTATGTTGCCAATACTTTTATTTATAATATAAGGTCATTCATTAAGGGGGAGAAACAATTTCATGAGATTTCTCCAAATTTTAGTGATGAAAAGCTTCAAGAAATCTATTCAAGGACACTGGTCCTAAAGGCAAGTTTTAGTCAATCTTTGAAGCTTGGTTTAGTTGGTCAAATCATGAAGAATGATTGTAAGATTGATTTGGAGTGTGGAGAGGAATTTTCAAAGTGTATTCCATGGGTTCAAATGTGATAAGTTTGTAAAAATAACCATTCATGATCATGTGTTCAGTTTGACCATTTTGCTTAGTGTTCATTACCTAGTGAGAGCTCATCATGCAAAAGTGGTGTTTTTGATATATATGAAGCTAACCAAGAGTTGAATTTAGTTGGATTTGATGTGTTGAAGTGAAAACTGTGAATTAAATATGTGATATTGATTAAATGATTAGTTGAAGGTGTTTTAACATAATGACAGGGGTATGTATAGGGTCTATAGGCATAATCATGAGCTTTCCAAGTGTCAAATGAAGATTGGTAAGCGTTCAAGGTGACTTTGTGACATATAAAGGTGTGTTCACCTTATATAGGTGTGATCTAGATTGTTTTAGTATTTGAATGCCTCTTAAGGGCAAGTTGAATAACTTTGATGGCTCTAAGGTATGACAGTCTCTGCTTAAGGACTAGTAGGACAAAAACCATGTTCATGGTTATATGGGTTCCCTAAGGATTAATAAATTAATAATTGGTTCATTGGTGTGTATTTGAAAACTATAAGTGTGAAAAACATTATAAGAGTTGATGTTGATCATAAGATGGTAAGTTGACCACATTTTTATTTGATGCCCTAGTGTTTTATCCCATGTGAGTTAATGAGTTTCCCAAATGAGTTGAGTTCTAAGGATGATTAATCTATTTAAATGGATAAATTGGTGCTCAAAAAGTACTTTATAGTCATCTATAAGTGTATGGTTTGTTTTATGGTTGAGCATTTGTACAAATGGAGGGTCAATTGGCATGTTAGTTTGTGAAGGAGTTATGGTGCAGAGGAAGACTTGGATGATGAAAATTGGTATGAGTGAGGGGTAATATGAGTGTTCATTATATATTTAAGTTCAAGACATTAAGTTTTATACATATAAATATATGGGCTATTCAAGGTTTAGGTAGGGCTACTAGGCCTCTATACAAGGTTAAGTGTATCAAATGGACTTTTTAGTCATTTTTATTAAAAAAAATACCAAGGTATGAGTGTTTTCATATGAGTTTTTTAAATATATATTTTGAGCATATTTCATGTTTGAATAATGTCTTGAACATCTATTGGTGATCATGGAGTTAGATTGTGAGAGAAAATTTAAAGGCAACTATGAAGTTTCATCATGGTTGGAGATGGTTTGAAGGTGATCAAGGGGTTCCTAAGTTTAGGTGACTTAGGGGGAGTAATATTAGTGTTCTTAAGGTGTGATCACTCCCATTTACTTCATATTATTCATTACTTATTCATATAGCAGTGAATGGCCAAAGAAGAGTGTTGTCAATGAGCAAGTTTTAGGTTGTCATAGTAAGAAATGGTATGCACAATGATAGAGATAGTTTATATCATCTATCATAATAAATCCTTATTGATTTTTTATTTTAAAACATTTATAGGTCCTTAAGATCAGCAAGTAAGACCACTTTGTCATTGTGTCAAATGGGGAGAAAGTGTTTGTAGAGGGAGAAAGAATATGTGCATAGCTTTGTGTTGGTGTTTACAAGTGTTGAAATCAATGAAAAGGGGGAGATTATTGAGGTATTGTCAATGATGTATCCAAGGTGGAAAATATGGTTCATGAGGTGTCAAGTATGTTAGTAGGTCAATGATAAAGTGTGCCTTAGTGATAATATATGGACCTTGAAGTATTTACTTGGTTAGGCAAGATGATGGAAGTTGATGACGTGTTGACTATGTTTGAGGGGTAATATGGGGTGTAAGCATTTATTGATGTACTTTTTTAATTGAAAGGAATACATATAAGAAGTCTTGTGAAGGTCTAAATTCTCCTAGTCATCTTCGTATAGTTTCCTAAGTAAGTAGATTAATGATGTCAGCATTCACATGTGTAAAGGTGTAAAAAAAAGTGATCACATGGGTCTATTTATTTTTTTGAATAGAACATGTGTTTAAAATTTTAGACCTTGACATGATGTATATCAAATTTTATGATAGTGTAAATTTACTCTCCCAAGCTGATTTCATCATTTTCCATAGTAAAATTTGCATTTTTTAGTGACCATTGGAATTCAAATCTTTGAATTTATAAAGGAAAACTAGTCTACAATGTTTTGCCTATAAATTTTGATGATGGATTAAAAATAAAATTTGTATATAAATTCAAGTTAAATCTAGGAAAATTAATTTGGAGGTTTGACTGGTTGTAATATTGCATTTATTATAGTTCAAATTTGACTGAGGGTTTGATTTTCTTTTTCAAGTGACCTAAGGATGTTTGTATTTTTATTGATGGTGTTTGGATGTTTCTTAGTGAATTATCTATTTTATAATGTTTTAGACTCTATAATTATCATCTATATGGATTTCGGAGGTTTGACAAATCCATATTTAGTATGAACCATTACTCAAAAGTTGACTATTTGTTCATTCATTATATTTTCATGTACAATAAAATGATTGATAAGTTTTTCATATGTAAAAGTGTGTAGTGATGAATATAATCATTTTAGGATGTCTTATGGGTCATGTGGCATGGACCTATGTGCTTTGAAGTAGTTTTATGTTTCTACTTTTGCTCGATGAAGTGTTAAAAGGATGAATAGGTCTCCATAGACCTAAAAGGGCTACTTATGCCTAATTGGAAGGTGTTTCTACTTAAGGGTAATCTATCAAAGATATGGTTGACATATTAATGTGGTGTTAATATTTTTATAATTGGTATATAATCCTTAAGGTTTAATTAATGTCTTGTGGTTGACCAAAAGGTGGTGATCATGTAAACTCTATAAAAGTAAAATCAAATATGAAGGTTTCTAGAGTGAATGTACAAAGAATAGAGAAGTGTGAGTAAGCTTGGTGGATGAATTGAAGAGTAGGGTAGTGTTAGGGATATGTGTGTAGACACCAAAATTGTGTCTAACCCTTGTTGTCCTCCCCTTAACCCCCATTTTTATTCTTCCATGCCTATTTAACCTCAGTTGACCATTTTCCTACGAGCCTTGACCCTGGCAGCATGTAAAAATGAGCAAAAAGCTAAAGCTAGCCTCTGTCCCCATTCTGCATCTGCCGACGACGGTCACTACTCGGCCAACGTCACTAACGTCGGTCACTAATCAGCCGATGTCGACAGTCCTGCTAGTGTCGGTTATCCTTAACACTATGTTCTCGACCTGAACGTAGGATCCGTTATCCGTTATTCATCATTCGATTGCCAATCCGTTTCTCGATCGGTTATTGGACCTTCCTTCATATCAATCAGCAACCTCTTCATTTGAATGATCAACCAACTTTTGCATTTAACCAATCTGCATCCAATCTCTCACATTCTCTCTCTCTCCGGTACAGGTATTCTACTTCAGTCATCTCACTGGAGGTCTGCTACATTGAACTTCTGCAACACATCAGCAACATCAATCATGTCTCTTATTTTATCTTCAGCATATAACAGGTAAGCATTTGTTCTGTGTTTTTATTTCATTTTTTGGTTACTATTTTTATTTAATATTACCACCCTGATCTAGAGTTAGACCATAGCCCTGACCTTACTTCCACCCGTATCATCTCTATCCACCCTCTGCAGAAAATATAGTCTATAACTCTGCCCAGATCCCTATACAAACACCCAAACAATCCATCTGACTCCTAAACTAGCTTCCCGAACCCTCAGACAAAAACTTCAGACCCTTCTGCAATCCTAAAACCTTGTCTAGACCCGACCAGACCCTGTCCAAAAGCTATTGCCCCGACTGACGTCGGTCATTACCCCTACCGACGCCGGCACTTTAACCGATGTCGACACCCTTCTTGACCGACGCCAGCACAGAGACCTACACCGGTGACTATGCAAAGTAGTTTGCTGCATATCAGGTATGCATTTTTCTTTTTGTCTTTTATTTCTTTCATTTTGTCTTTCATTATTTCTACTTCAGTCAAATATTCTATTTTTAATTAGTGGGTTGATATCCCTTAAGGAAGTCTTCGTACTTCAGGGATCAAGCTTTTGCTTGGCAGCCCACTGTCTCCTCGTCTAACAGTTTTTGTGTTTAGTCTCTTTTTCTTTGCAAGTGTCATTCCTCTACAGCCAAAGAGGAGTACCTTCCAACGTCTGATTTCGGTGCGCACGACTACATCCGGGTATCTTCTAACCCTAGACCATCTCTTAGTTTCTCATTTCTATCTTTTGAATGTGAAAGCGAAATTTAGCATAGAAACATTCTGGCACGCCCGGTGGGACCCTAGGGCCTTCCTTGGGTTCTTTCTTTCTTTCATTCATATAGGTGCATTAGGTTCCTTCCTTTTTGCCTCTTTCATCTCTTCTAAACGACATCATAAGCAGGAATAAAAAGAACTTTTCTTTTCTTTCTTGCACTTCTAGATTAGTCAAAACTCATATTTTTCGACCCTTTCTCCATTCGTCTTCATACGAATAAACATTTTAACTTGGGCTTAAAATACGTTGCATTGCATTTCTGCTTGCTTGCATTTCTTAGACCACACTTAGTAATTAATAACCGCATATTGAATTAATCTAGTCCACTTGATGTTACACGACCAAACCACTTGCACAAAACAAACATCTTAACTTACCTGAGACAAGGCCTGACTGGGATTTCATCCCCCAGTGGATACCTTACCCATCCCGGTGATCCTACTTGGATTTCATCACCAAGGGGAAAGCCCACTCTATTCTCTGGCAGAGTCTAATCTCTAGGGGAAGTATATTTTGGCTAAGCGGGCCCAGCTTATCACTAGACTCGTGAAGTGAGGGGATCTTGCTCCTTAGCATCAGGCCATGTATGAAACCTAACATAGACTTCTTGAGCACCATAACTAACCTGAAACCATCCATAGACTACTTCTTCTAGGACCCGACTCAAAAGCCAATCTTCCTCACACATTCTAAGGCATAAGCCACTATAATCCTAATAATTTACTCTTAGGGTTTTAGGATCTGTTTGTGTTCTTCATATTTTTTGTTCTTATCTGATTTTTTGAGCTTATGAGGACGTTCTTTCTTGCCTTGAATGGTTCTGACTCGTAGTCAAGCCAAGGCTCTAGTCGATCACGTGAGGCATCACCTGCTTCCGTCTACCCCGTCCATAACCAGTCCTATAATGGAGTTCCACTCAGAGACTGAAAGAACTCCTACTAGACCATCCCCGACCCAGACTCCTATTGTCCCAGAAGGGGACCAAGATTTTGCATGATTCTTGGACCTCAATGTCAAAGCCTTGCAGCACTATCTCATGAATAGCCAAATGTGAGACTCCTTAGGCAATCCAATTTATGAAATGCCGACCTCTCTTCTCGAGACTACGACCGTATCAACAACGTCCGTAGTTCAACCTTTAGACACCCAAGCTATTGCCTCGACCAATGACCAGCCTTTGGTGAACAATCCAAGTGTGGCCTTTCCCTCCATCTTTGGGCCCACTTCCACCGAGGTTTTGGCCCTCTATCAACCTTAGCCCACTCAACCACTCTCTACCCCCTTTCAGAATCTGGTCGTCTCTATTCCGCCTACCCTTACTCCTATCAACACTAGGGTGGCTACCTATCCATTGGCCCATGTTACCACTAACCAACCTCCCGTGGCAACATCGAGCCTAGCCATGCCTTCTACCCAACCATCCTTAGTCTCCTCTTCTATCCCTTCGACTAGTCATCTGTATGTTGCACCCTTACTGGTACAACCGACTACATTGTATGCCTCTTCTAGCCTCTTTCAAGCACCTTACAATCTAGGGGGCACTCCACCTGCCAATCCGTCAGTAGATATCATCAAAATGCTGATGGATAAGATGTCTAGCCTAGAGACCTCCATTTCTAGCTCACGCAATACTCTCTCATACGAAAAAATTTGTAATGAGCCCATTCATCCTTCTGTCCCGATCAGGCCATATCCCAGCCAGTGGGAACTTCCTAAGTTTTCTCATTTTCAAAGCAAGGAAGACCCACAACAGCACTTACGGGCATTCAAACATGCCTATTACCTTATCGCCCATGATGATGCATTGCTTTTACGCATGTTTCTTATGTCTCTCTCGGGTGCTACACTTGACTGGTACAACTCCCTTGCTAGCCATTCCCTCTTCACGTTCACTCAGCTGGCCCAGCTCTTCCTTGATCATTTCTCTATCAACATCACCAAGAAGGTCTTAATCACAGACCTCTATTCTATCTGCCAATTCGAGGACGAATCCATTGCTGATTTCATTGCTTGATGGAGGGGCCTCATCAATCAACTGTCTTTTTCTTTACCCCAACCTGAACTTATTAAACTTTTCTCCCAAGCTTGTGCCAGACATATTTCTTCCACCTTACGGGTTCAGACCTTTTGCACCTTTGAAGAAACCTTCACGATGGCCCATAAACTTGAGTTACGTGCCGTCGAGGAGAATAAAGTCAAGTTGCAGAGCAAGAATCCCAACTCCAAGACCAATGACTCCTCTTCTAAGCCTCCCTCATCCAATCCTAAATCTAAAGCTTCAGCAAATGATGTGGTCGTTAGATCTTCCTCCTCTTCCCCTTCAACTAACCAGCCTGAGCCATCCACGTCCCAGAGTGCCACCCACCAATTCTAGTAGAGATACATACAGTGATAGTATAGTCCACTCAGAGAATCATACACGTCTATGCTGGAAAAACTCATCAAGCAAGGGGTCCTCAATCTCCCCCAGATCCGACCACCTCCATAATTTGATCCCTCATGCACCATCCCTGTGTGGTATAGGGAAAACAACTTCTGTAACTACCATCGTGTTAAGGGCCATGACACGAGCAACTATAAAACCCTTAAAAACATCATCCAAGACATGTTGGAAAAGGGTGACCTCATCCTTGACAATCCCAATGTGCCACCTAATCAGGGCATCGACATCTTCAAGCAACCATTCCCCAATCATCCACCAACTCAAAACAATGTCCAGACCTTGACTAAAAACATTCATGAACATAATATACGAACAGTCAATACAGTCTCACCCTTCATTTCTGACCAACCTCAAGAGGTGATTCCATCCATCATTCCATCACATGTGGACGAACCTCTTTCTCTAGTTAGTTCTCCGTCAACCTCTCTCATCTTGGAGGACACCTCGACCTTACCAGCACCGCCGGTCTCACCATCCTCCTTCTTGCTACCCATGGAAGACCTAACCCTTCCTACTCCTTGACCACAAGTGGAGGGCACAGTCATCCCTACCCTTTACCCGCTTGAGGAGCCTCATTCCCCAGTTTCTTCTCCACTCAGTGAAGAACCTGCCTCTCCTTCGTCTCCAACCACAGATGAACCTATCATGACTTCATCATGCCTTGGGTCTGAGACCACTACACCAGTCTCATCTTCAACCCCATAACCATCCACATCTTCTCAAGAACCCAAACCTCCTCCCACATCTTCTCAGCCATTTTCCTGACTAGTGGAGAAACTCAAACTTCTCCCTTCAAGGAAAGTGGAGCATCAGGGATTGTGGGAGTGTCTCATAGCTCTTCAACATGCCCGTGCCCTCTCGTCTCATGCTGCTAATCCTCCCAAGGTGAAATCTCCCAAGACTCTCAACAAAAACTAGACTCCCATTTCTAAACCTCAATCGACCCCATCAAAACCAAAACCCGCATCTACCCCATCTAAACTTATCAAGTCACTTGGCATTCACCCCGTCTCTACCCTCACTCATATACAAATGAAGGTGCACCTAGACTAGACCTCAACCAATAGTAGTCTTCAACCTAGGTCATAGAAGACTGCCTATCCATAGAGGTGAATGCCTCCTCCTCCATCACCATTACCCTCCATTTTGGGCCCCCATCCTTCGACCCTGACTAGAGTCCTTCCCACTCTAACCTTTAATCAAAACCAGTTGCCTCCTTTGCTTCCTTTGCCTACCACTAGCCTACCCTCTCTCAAAAAGGTGGTACCTCCCATGAAGAAAGTACCGTCTCCACCTGTCGCCACATCGTCAACCCAAAAGGTGGTACGGAAGCCTCCTCCGACTCCACCCAAGCAAAAGTCACCAATATCGCACACATCGACGAGCATGGACCCTTTAGTGGGCTCATACTCTTTGATCTTGCACCAAATTTTGTAGACTTCCAGCATAACCCTTCCACCCATTAGGCCTTTCCAACCTCTTGGGTCTAAGCCCTCCTGGTTTGATGACACGAAGATTTGCTTATATCATCATATGCCAGGACACGATACCGAGACTTACTGTGCCCTCAAAACCTTTATTCGCCGCCATCTGGAGAAAGACACTCTTCTCTTTGAGGACACTCTCGACTGACCCTTGACTCCCTCTCATAACTCTCTGACCTCTTCAAACCCATCAACATCTCATCAGCAGACCACGACCCCTTCGTCTCCTTCACCCCCTATCTTTGAAATCAATGCCATTCACATAACCACCATGTCACAAAAGGACAAGGTGAAAGAAAAAGTTGCCATTCCTTGGACCTACCCTTTCATCTAGCCACCTCAACCGCCCAAGCCCAAGATTTCTATCCTTGGTGCGCCTCAGCCCTCCTCTTCTTCTTCTTCTTCCAGACCAATCCATGACTCCATGTTGAAATAGCTTCACCAGACGCCTGTGAATATGTCCCTTTATGACCTCATCCAAACCTCACCCCAACATCGTCAAGCCCTCATCAGAGCCCTATAGGTAGTGGAGGTTCAATCAGAGGACCCCCAGCCACTTGCTACCCTTGTCCACTCTTTAGCCCCTATTGCCTCCATCACATTCAGCGATTCTGAGATTCCCACATCCAACACAGAAGATCAGGATGCCACCCTCTTCATCACTGCCTATGTTGATTAGACACGCATTAAATGCGTTATGATCGATAGAGGTGCCAGCATCAACATTATCTCCACCCATGCCTTTGATCAATTGGCTCTTCCCAAGAATTATGTCTCCAAAACTGACGCAATCTTACGCTCCTTCAATGACACCACTGCCACGACCATTGGCACAGTCATCCTTCACATCCGCGTTAGTCCACACACAATCCCAGAGCTCTTCTATATCATCGAAGGAGAGTTTCAATACAACATATTTCTGGGCCGACCCTAGATCCACGCCATGGCCTGTGTCCCTTACACCTTGCACCATTGTGTGAAATTCAAGCACGATGGGCAAATCCATATCATTCTTGCTGACCCTTCACCCTTCAAAACTTGTAGCACCACCTACCGTCCAAATGACGTCCTCATTCCTATCAAGCCATCAATCCTGACACTGCCTCCATCCACAGAACCTTTGACCAGTTTGCAACAGCTAGTCACCTCACACCTCCCCTTCTAGCGATGACCACAGACCCCATGGAAGACATCATCCAAAGACTTTCATTGAGGGAGTATCACTTGCTAGCCTTAGACATGTTCCAAACTCCCCAAGAGTATGGATGCCTTCATCACAGCCCTAATTACGACCATCAGATTAGGATGATCGTGCCTTATGGTCCTCCTCACCTCCGAACCAACCTTGTTTATGGGGGGCTTGATCAAGCTCCTACTGATTGCAATCCTCTTTCTTCACCTCAACCTTTCACATCAAACTTCTCATTTATTGACAACCCCACCTTTGCACACACTTATCTTTATAGGTGTGCATGGAAGGGTTTTGGTTTCGGACGCTATGAGCAGGGCTCCCATCAGCCCATCAAACCACTCAATGATGATGATGCCAAGAAATGGTATGGCCTGGGATATCACGACCCCACTCAGGACCCTTCAGACCTTTGTCCCAAACCAACCATTGACCAATCTCCTCCAGGCTCACCCATCCCTCCTCCTTCACCTACAGAGTTGGTGGTTTCCATCCCTCCTAATTTTTTTTTCTCCATAAACACCATTCGCCTAGAACCCTTGACTTATCAGCTCAATGGGGTGTCCTGGTCTCTCCCTCTCATTTTTCCCAGCATGATAGAAGCTGAGTCAGTGACCATTCACAATGTCTACTGTGTTGACAATGATGCCATTCTTTCCTACATGGGTGCCGATGACTCTTTCATCCAGCATTCTCTCCCTTCTGAGACCCAAGTTATATTAAATGAATTAACCATTAACATCAACCTCCCTTCTTCTGATGTTCTCCACGTCTTAAAGATTGGTCAATCTTTAGATGCTCAGGAGCAGCTTGACTACACCCAATTTCTCTCCGACCATAGCAAGGCCTTTGCTTGGACCTACCGTGACATGCCTGGCATCAACCCCACCATCGCCACCCATAACATTGTCACCAAATGAGAGGCTAATCCTATTAGGTAAAAGCTTCGAAAGATGCATCCTCGTGTTGCCCTCCTTGTCAAAGAGGAGCTTCAGTGCCTCCTTTCTGTCTCCTTCATCCAGCCCATCGATTATCTGTAGTGGGTCTCTAACATCGTCCCAGTCACCAAGGTGACTGGGGGGATCCAAATCTTCATAGACTATCACAACCTTAATCTAGCCTATCCCAAAGATGACTTCCCTCTTCCTAACATTGACCAGCTTGTTGATCTCATGGCCGGCCATGAGATGCTCTCTCTTATGGATGGGTTTTTAGGATATAATCAAATCCTGATTACTCTGGAAGATCAGCACAAGACCACTTTCATTACCCCATGGGGGACTTTCTGCTATTGAGTCATGCCTTTCGGCTTGAAGAATGCAGGTGCCACTTATCAGCATGCCATGACCTACATTTTCCATGATCTCCTCCACAAAATCATGGAGGACTATGTGGATGACCTGCTCAGCAAGTCCAAGCTTCGTCATGACCATTTGACCATTCTCAAAATCATCTTCTCTCACCTTCTTCAATACAATGTCCACCTTAACCCCAAGAAATGTGTCTTTGGGGTCCTCTCTAGGAAGCTCTTAGGCTTTATCGTCTCTTTCTATGGCATCAAGATAGATCCCGCCAAGATTTGTGCTATCCTCGAGATGCCACCCCTGACCAATCTCAAGCAGCTTTGCAGTCTACAAGGGAAGCTCCAGTCCATTCACCATTTCATCTCACAGCTTTCTGACTGCTGCCAACCTTTTCATCATCTCCTTAAGAAGGACGTCTCCTTTACATGGGATAAGGACTGTCAAGAGGCTTTTGAAGCCCTCAAATGCTATCTTGTCTCTCCACCAGTTCTCATTCCACCTAAAGATGATCAACCCTTCTACCTTTACATCTCTGTCACCAATCATTCGTTAGGTGCCATGATCACGCACCGCGATGAGCATCACCGTGAGCAAGCAGTCTACTATATCAGCCGAACACTAATCAACTATGAAACTCGATATAATCATACCAAGAAACTCTATTTGGCATTAGTCTTTGCCACTACCAAGCTCTGCCACTATCTTCTTAATCACAAAACCTTTGTCATCACTCACACCGACCCTCTTAAGTTTATGTACTCCAAGCCATATCAACATCAACGTATGGCTCGGTGGCTCATGCTGCTTGCTAAGTTTGACCTCAAATTCATCTAATAGAAATCCATCAAGGGGCAAACCATCACTGATCAACTGGCAGATGCCCCTCTTCCCAACAATCAACCTTCACAGTGCGAGTTCCCTGACGAGTCTATCACTGCGCTTTCCACCAATGACACTACCTACTAAATGACCATGTTCTTTGACAGCTCCAAATGTCAACTTGGTGGGGGTGCGGGAGTCATTCTCATCCCACTCGATGGTGAGCCCATGCCTTTGTCTTTTAAGCTCGACTTTAATTGTACCAATAATATGGCTGAATACGAGGCCTTAATTTTGGGACTTCAGATTGCCATCTCTCTCAGCATCAAGTCCATCAACATCTTCGGCAACTCACAGCTTGTCATCAATCAGGTCAATGGTTCATACCTCTATAAAAATGAAATTTTGCAAAGGTACAAAAACCGTGCTGACGTTCTCCTTGCCTCTTTTGACCATTACCTCTTGCAAACTGTTCCTCGATCCATGAATAAGTTTGCTGACACCATGGCTTCTCTCGCTTCCCATATCCCATCTTCCTCATTTGTATCCATACTTTTTGTCACGGTGCATCGTGTGCCCTTGCCTTCCTATATCTCTCCTAACATTAATCATGTCAACACCATAGACTCTAACCCACGAGATGTTTGGTATAAGCAACTTGTGGACTATTTATCTTTTTCTATCACTCCTCCCAATCTCTCTAGCAATGCACAATGAGCTTTCATCAAACGCACAGCTCATTATACCATGCTAGGGGGTCTTCTCTATAATCAAGGCTTCGACAGCCTACTTCTCCACTGTCTCACCTCCACTGAAGCCTCTCAAGCCATTAAGCAAGTCCATGACAGGATTTGTGTTAGACACTTTAGTGGGAACTCGGTTGCCAAGTGCATCCTTTGTCTGGGCTATTATTGGCCCACCCTTCATCAAGACTGTAGTGACTATGTTTGGCATTGCATCAAGTGTCAGCAGCACTCTAACTTGCTTCATCTTCCTAGTCACACCTTACAAATCGCTCAAGATTTTTGGCCTTTTTCTCAGTGGGGCTTAGATCTCATCGGTGAGATTAACCCTCATTCATCTCTTTGTCATCAATCCATCATCACCACCACTGAGTATTTCACCAAGTGGGTGGAAGCCATTCCTCTCATCTCCACAAAAGTTGACAAGATTGTCGACTTCATTAGCACCCACATCGTCTGCCGCTTCGGTGTCCCTCATAAAATCATCACTGACAATGGCAAGTCCTTAAAAAATAAGACTATCTAAAAACTCTACAACTCATTTGGCATCAAGCTCAGTTTCTCTTCGCCTTACTACCCACAAGAAAATGGGTAGGCTGAGGCTTCCAACAAAATCTTGACTAAAATTCTCATGAAGGTGGTCAGTGACACTAAAAGGGATTGGCATATTCACATTCCCTTCACTTTGTGGGCCTACTGCACTAGCATTCAAACCTCCACGGGTGCTACCCCTTTCTCTCTCATGTACGGAATAAAGGCTGTCCTACCTCTTGAAGTATAGATCTCATCTCTCTGCATCTCTCTGCATGACATTATTTCTAACGATGACTTTCATCAAGATCACTTAGCTCAACTTGAGTTACTTGACGAGCACCGCCTTGCTGCCCTCAACCATCTCCATGTCTATCAACATCGTATCAAGCGAGCCTATGACAAAAATCTATGAGAACAAGATTTCAATATCGAAGACCTCGTCCTCAAAGAGAATCAGCATGTGACCAATATGGAGTGAAGTAAAAGAGGCAAGTTTTCCCCTAATTGGCTCAGACCTTTCATTATCATGCACAAGTATGGATCAGGGACCTATCGTTTGTCTTCTCTCGATGGACAACCAGAACCTGAGCCTCTTAATGCGTTCCATCTGTGACCATTCTTCTGTTAGTCAAGTACTCATCCACTTGACATTTACCTTGAGCTCATCCCTTGAGCAATCCCCATCCTCTTAGTCCTCATTCCTTTCAACCTTACTCCCCTTAACAAATCCTATATACCCCTTTTATACAGTATGGATGCTTTGTCCTAATAAAAGGGAGCCCTTGACCTTCTATAGTCTTGTCCGTGACTCACATTTCTGTCAAAACAAATCAAGATGTCAAAATATCCAAGGTCACCAAATTAGAATCAAAAGGCAGACTGCTCCCTCGAAGGACAACTGTACTATCATTATTGTAGCTAATAGACTGCTCCCTCAAAGGACAACTATTCAAAGCCCTTATATATAAAGCAAAATATATACCACTCCCTCGAAGGATGGCTATGACTAACTCTTGCTACAAACAACAATATTTCTTAGAAGCTTCCTACATTGATCAGCTTCGCAAATGACCACCAAGCAAATGACATCTCTAAGTAGACTTCCTGCATTGATCAGTCTGCACAAAAAAAAAAAGAAAAAAATCATGGACTTGGCTTGTAGGTGTCTCAGGGTCTAGTATAAAAAGGGGCAAAGTTATCTCTACTCTAAAATGGGTTACCCTATCCTCCTCCTAACACCTGCTCAAGGGACTTCGAGCTCACTTTAATGTCAAAGTGATTTGATTACCTCTTTAACACAACCATGGTCAACAACGTAATGCATGAATGGGGCTCTTTATTCTAACAACCCCTATCTATGATGTCATTTTGGTCCTTGTCAATGAAAGAGCAATATGCCTTTCACTTCTTCTACACTTTGGTCACATTCAACTTCATCACTTGTCAAACCTAATCAACTCCACTCAACTCTTTTTTTTAGGTCACTCATCATAGTCCATTTCACATAGTTTCTATGGACACCAATACACATGGAAACTATCGACCAGACGCAATTTATGTTAAGCATAACCCAATACTTGTTGAAGCATAAATAGACCTCAATTCATCTTTAGCATACATCCATCACGAATATGGAAAATTGCTAGGGATGAAAGACCCTTCAACCAATGTTGCAGAATACACCATTTGGAAAAGGCCGTAACATCTTTTTCTCCTCATCATTTCGACACATGACCAAACCAATCTTCTCAACTAGTTCGAACTACATTGGTCTGAGGCCCTAAGACCGAGGCTATGTAGGCAACACTCATATGACACAACGTCTTCTGGGGTTAGCTCGACCACCCTCATTTGTTTCTCTCTGATGAACAAACCTTCTTTCTTCCTTTTGACCATGACCTTGCCCTCAACCAAGACCAATTCCATCCCTTTGACCCTTCCTCCCTTTTAGGGAGAACTACATTGGTCTGAGGCCCTTCACACAAGGGCTATGTAGGCAGCACTCAGATCACATAACGTCTTCTGAGGTTAGCTCAGCCACATCCTTTCATCCATCCATCCACCTCGACCAATGACCATTGGAGATCATGCCTGTCTCTTCCGACTTCAACCACTTCCAAGACAATGTTGCCTTGGTTGTTTTTTGCCTGTATGCTACCTCATGACTGGTTAGCAAAATTGTGCATAGAATATTTTTGACCTTCACAAGTATAGGATTGCAAGCTGGTTGATCCACACTACTTGTGACTTTTTCATGTTTTTAGGAGCACTTCCTGAGCCCGGGATACCTGGAACATGATGACCCATTGGAGCTACAACTTAGATTGAATAACCCGATCAGTAGATGACTAAATGCTGGGGCCAAGTTATTTCAATTTTGGCACTCCTCGACCCTTGACCTTTGACAATTTAACCTGACTATCTCGTGAAGTGGTATGCACACAATCATGACTTTTGTAGCATTCACCCTCACCCCTTTTTCATCCACTCTTTGTCAAATCAGCACCTGATTCTCGGTTCCCTTTCCTCGACTCCTGCTTTGAGGGGGAATACCTCATCCATAATCGGGGCAATCCACCTCCTATTTTTGTCTTGTAGTTCATTTGAACAACCAGCAAGACGAAATCAACCTTATCCCACACCTGGGGCAACCAACTCCTATTTTTGTCTTGCAGTTCGTCCAGAATAACCAACAAGACAAAAAGGGGCAAATGTAGACACTGAAATTGTGTCTAACCCTTGTCGTCCTCCCCTTAACCCCCATTTTTATTCTTCCATGCCTATTTAATCCCTGTTGACCATTTTCCTATGAGCCTTGACCCTGGCAGCATGTAAAAATGAGCAGAAAGCTAAAGCTAGCCTCTATCCCCTTCTACATCTACCGACAATGGTCACTACTTGGCCGACGTCACCAACGTCGATCACTAATCAACCGACGTCGGTAGTCCTACTGGCATTGGTTATCCTTAACACTGCCTTCTCAACTTAAACGTAGGATCTGTTATCTGTTATCCGTTATCCATTATTCATCATTTGGTTACCAATCCATTTCTCGATCGATTATCAGACCTTCCTTCATATCAATCAACAACCTCTTCATTCGAACGATCAACCAACTTTTGAATTCAACCAATCTGCATCCAATCTCTTGCATTCTGTCTCTCTCTAGTATAGGTATTCTGCTTCAGTCATCTCACTGGAGGTCTGCTACATCAAACTTCTGCAACACATCAGCAACATCAATCATGTCTCCTATTCTATCTTCAGCATATAACATGTAAGCATTTGTTCTGTGTTTTTATTTCATTTTATGGTTATTGTTTTAATTTAATATTACCACCCTGATCTAGAGTTAGACCATAGCCTCGACCTTACTTCCACCTATATCATCTCTATCCACCCTCTACAGAAAATATAGTCTGTAACTCTGCCTAGATCCTTGTACAAACCCCCAAACAATACCTCTGACTCCTAAACCAGCTTCTCAAACCCTCAGACAAAAACTTCAGACCCTTCTGCAATCCTAAAACCCTGTCCAGACCCGACTAGACCCTGTCCAAAAGCTATTTCCCTGATCGATGCTAGTCATTACCCCTACCGACGCTGGCACTTTAACCGATGTCGGCACCCTTCTTGACTGATGCTGGCATAGAGACCGACACTGGTGACTGTGCAAAGTAGTTTGCTGCATATCAGGTACGCATTCTACTTTTTGTCTTTTATTTCTTTCATTCTGTCTTTCATTATTTCTACTTCAGTCAAATATTCTATTTTTAATTAGTGGGTTGATATCCCTTAAGGAAGTCTTCGTACTTCAGGGATCAAGCTTTTGCTTGGCAGCCCACCATCTCCTCGTCTAATGTTTTTTGTGTTTAGTCTCTTTTTCTTCGCAGGTGTCATTCCTCCATAGCCAAAGAGGAGTACCTTCCAATGTCTAATTTTGGTGCGCATGACTACATTCGGGTATCTTCTAACCCTAGACCATCTCTTAGTTTCTCATTTCTATCTTTTGAATGTGAAAGCAAAATTTAGCATAGAAATAATGTGTTTTACCTATTGGTCATTTTTCTAATGTTGTAATAATTTTTTTTAGGTTTGATGATTGAGGATGAGTGAAAAGGTGTAGAGTGATCCAAAAGGTTGTTTTGAATGTATTGCTTGTGTGTGAAAGATTAAGAAAGTGTGAAGGATTGAAGATATTTTATATTCACTATTTCTCAATTATATTTGAAGTTAATTAGAGATATGGAGGTGTTGATATTAGAAGGTGTTGTGTGGGTACTTAACATCTAGGGAAAGTGGGTACTTATCCATGCTTAAGGTTTAGTGCTCCTTGTGAAGTGGGTGTTTCACTAAAGTCTCTTATTTGTGATGTCTTATAGGAATTTAGTCCATGTCTTTGTAATATTGAGAGTGGAATTTATCCCCCATGAGAGTTTCTCACATAGTTCATGTTTTATGTTCTTTGATCTTGCATGGTTTTCTTCATTCACTGCAATGAATGGTTTATATGCTTCATAAATGATTATGTTAAATGGTTAAGAGTTTGAAGGATTGGAATTAGAGTTGATTTAATTGGATAACTAATTCACCCCCCTCTTAGTGATTATACGTATAACAACAAGAATACTTCAAATCAGATTACTCTTTCATTTTATGCGTTAAGATAACATTTTAAACACTGAGTTGATTTAATCCTAAATCCAAGGGGGTAAACTAATGCCCACTCCCCAAGGAGATAGAAGACATTAATTTTGGTATTTATAATTTTATTTTTTATTTGTTTTTAATTATAATTAATATTAATATTCTATGTGGTTAGATTAATAACTTGTAGGCTAGAATAGATTGTTAATGTGTTTGCTTTCAGATTTGAATAAGCATTTTTCATTCCTTTAATTTCAGCAGCCTTTATTATGTAACTTAGACTAGAAGTGTGGATTTGGGATTTGATTTTAGTGTGTTGATTTTGGATGTGATTTATTTCAAAGGAATCAATTCAATTTGGTGTGTTTACATTTTAAGTAAGTGTGTTTCTTTCAAGTATTATTTTAGACTTTAGGAATATAAACTTAGGTTAGAACAACATCAAAAACCCCCCAAATAACATTGTTAGCTGAACCCAATAAGTGACTTACTTAGACAACCTTGGACACTAACCATAATAAGAAATGACACCAATATAGATTTTATAAATGAAAGAGTAATAATGAAACCCATCATTTTTGGCATCATTGCTAGGGAATTATTAAAAAAGTGTTAGTAAGGTAAACTCTTAAGCTAATAGTAAAAACATAAAAACAAAAAGAATAGAATAAATTAATCTCTTATCAAATATAGGTACATGATTAGGTAAAGGGATTTAAAAGGAATTTTTTTTCCAAAATATCCTTATCTTTAGGAGAGAGAATCAAATTCATTTTAGAAAAGTCAGAAATCTTGAAGAAATAAATAAGTGAGTCTTTTGGAAGTACATCCTAAGATCTAGAGGCATCATCCTCTGTAAAAGTTAAAATTCTAGACACTAAAAGGCTATAAGACTTTGAAGGATTTCCTCCTCTCAATATAGCTATATTTATAATGGGAAAAAATATAGGACCCTCATAGGAATCCTCCTGAGAGGACTTTCTCTTATCTTATTTTATTTGAGAATATTGACTAAACAACAATGAAAAATATTTCCCCATCCAATTTACTTAAATTTAGAGGTCATCCACTAAATACCCAGATCAATTCATTTTTGAGTTCAAATTTATATATCAAACCTATGATTACACTTCAAACAATCAAAAGTTGAAGCTTTTTCCTTTTATTTTGAATGAAGGAGCAATGAGGTGGTTTATGGGACTAATAGGAAACTCTATCAACACTTGGAGAGAAATGGAAACAATATTATTGAATAAATACCAAGATTACTATAGGGACAAGGAAATAAAAGAATAATTTTTCAAAATAAAACAAAATGGAGATGAAAACCTTGAATATTACCTAGACTGGTTTGTTTTTACCCACAACAAGTGTGGATATGAGCTGTCTGAGGAAGCAATAAAAAATATGTTCCTTAATGTATTGGATGATTCCTCTAGGGATTATTTGAATCTCATTGGGAAGGTATATATTACCAAACTAGAATTTTAAGAGATTACACATTTATGTACATACTGCTCTAGGATAAAACTTAGTAGTAAGAGAGGGAAACTGGGGAAATATATTGATGTAAACCAACTCATGGAAGAACTAACAAATTTAAAAATAGATATAATAGTTAAATTAAACACACCATTATATGGATTTAAAGATAAGGCTAAATCTAACACTGAACCACTAGATATCTATTGTCCAAAGTCTGGATTAAAACATGCACTCAGAGACTTTCCTTTAGACAAAATAGAAATCTATAGAATATGTTATTCTTAAGATCATGACATAAGAAATTATAGTCACCTTCTTAATATTAAAAACTAATTTAAATATAATATATAAAATATAAAGGAAATAAACTATGTTTAAAGACAAGGAAATACCTTCCAATAGAGTCAACCACAATAGTTTGGCTCAAGGATTCCTTTTCCATAGTGGCATGTACCCAACAAGTTTGGGTAGTACCACTATAGTGGGGCACACAAAAATGGATGCGAAAATAATGGATCATGCCCAAACCTTTTAAAAAAAGTTTGATACCCAAGGACATCAGTATCTATGGGTAAATAAATATTGGAATCCTAGTCCAAACTATAATAAAAAACAAAGAAGGTTTTCACAATAACAAGCATTGATGACTACTCAAGGAAATCAAGCACCCCATATGGAGAAAGTAAACCAGCCTCAACTACCTTCCTAACTAATAAAAAATCTAAAGAATTTATAGTTTATGTAAATAAACAAGGTGAAACCATAGGGTAGGTGTTATTGAATGTGCAGACATACATCTCATTTTAGGAAAAACATTAAAAGAACCTCATATCATTATCATAAAAATGCCTCATGAAAAATCAAGTAAATAGACTCAATTAGAGAAAGAAGAAGAGTTATAATTAAAAACTATAAAAATAGAGGAATTCACCATAAATCCTCCATCTATTCCTTTTTCAAAATGATTGAAAGAAGTGGAAGACAAAAATGAATCTGAGTTGATTCAAGAACTTAGAAAACTCAATATAAAAATTCTATTACTACAAGTCATTAGGGACATTCCAAATCTTAATCAGGTGATAAAAAATCTATGTATTAATATATCTAAAGGAAAATACAATATCCTAATACTATACATGTAGATGGAAAGCTTATTGTTTTATTAGAAGGTAAGCTACTTTTACCCAAATATAGAGACCCAGGGAGTCCTATGATTTTTGTAAAGATTGGAAAGAAGGAGATACCAAATGTATTGGTGGAATTGGGAACTTATATTAATTTAATGACTATGGAAACCATTCAAAACCTCTTTATAACAAATATTCAACCCATTGCCACAATTTTACATATGGTAGATTATTCCACAACTAAACTAGAAGGTGTCATTGAGGATATAACTTTGACTATAGAGTCATGGGGATACCCTGTTGATTTTATTTTTTTAGCCTAAAAAAACAAATTAGATACCCATTAATTATAAGAAAGCCTTGGT
Source organism: Torreya grandis (assembly GCA_037957365.1). Lineage (NCBI taxonomy): Eukaryota > Viridiplantae > Streptophyta > Pinopsida > Cupressales > Taxaceae > Torreya > Torreya grandis. The sequence goes on from JARHVA010006242.1 coordinate 255,811, forward strand.
CAAAAACATTTGAATCATTTATTTATTATAGATTAGTAGATATGACTATCTCAAATGGTCATAAAGCAATATGTATTTCTTTATATCCACCTACACAACCATCAATCAATCTTGTTAAATAGTTATGGGTAGATCAACTTATAGAAAAATGTGATAGTATATTATCTCTATATATGGTCACAATAATTTATCATGTGGAATAAGTAGAGGATGAGCTATCAACAAGTATCAAAACTATTACAGATCTTGATAGTCTAGCTCTAGATCTTGATAGTCTAGCTATAGATCTTGACAGTCCAACTATGGATCTTGACAAACCAGTTATGGATGTTGACATAAGATCTTATCATTATATAATTTCCTATCCTTATGAATTTCCATACTTTACCACCTCTTACATCATGTTTTATAAACATAAATACATTCAACACAATGTTATGAAATTGGCACATGAAGGTCAAAATTCATTCTTAATAGCTTGCTTTTATCCTTTAACTAGAGTGATTTCTATAGGATATAAATTTTTCAAAGATACCATCACATTCCTTATGTTATGGACATATCCATATCCTCTCCAACCTTTGATGATTGAATTAAAATAAATATATTCTTCCCATATAGGAACAAGGAAAATCATAGTAGCACTCCAGAATTTACTAAACATAAATAGTTAGTTAACAGATGATCAAAAAGTGAAAGTCTTTGATGTACTTAGATAGAATACTCAAGACTTTTATTTTAAATATCAAGATATGAAGGGAATACATCCAAGTATATGCACCCATAATATCTATACAGAGAACATGAAACTATTAAGGCAACCTTAGAGAGGAATAAATCCTTCCTTAAGAGACATTGTGAAAACTAAAATAGAAAAGTTGATAGAAGTGGGATTCATTTATCCTATATCTAATAGTTAATGGGTCTCTTCCTTGGTTATTATTCCAAAGAAAAATGGTAAATGGAGAGTATGCATAGACTATAGGTAATTTAATAAATAAATTGTTGGCCACTTTTTATCCCATATATAAAATTCTTGCAAGGTTTGATGAATCATGTAGAAAACATAAGTAGGTATTTTATTGAAGCTAGATCTTGCATTATGAAAGAGTTAGAGAAAATGGTAAAAAGGTTTATTCAATTTTGTGCCAAGACCATATAAACCAAATCATAGGTCTTTTGATGAGGTGTAAATGAATTTATGCATGTGAAAAATTGGCTCTTTAGTTGGTTTTCACTAATTTTCCCATACCTAGCCAAAAATTCTTGACCATCACTAAGATGTCACATGGGATGGATATAGATCAGTTATCTTAGACCTTTAATATATTTTATTGGAATGTTTATGGTACCATTAAATAAAATGGGTTTCTCCTTCTTAAGCTTAGGAACATCTCATAAAATTTTGAGGCTTCTGGGACCTTTTCTCTTCAAGTTATGAGCCTTTGAAAATGGACCTACAATGTGAGACATCTATGCCAATGTAAAATTTAAGGAATAAGAAAACCCTACTAAGCTTAAATTTGATGGTCATGCAACCATCAATGATAGTTATGTGAGTGTCTTTTGAAGGGTGTGAAGATATCAACTTTAAGGCTATGAAATAGTCATTAGTTTTCAAACAGTGGGTCTTGGTAGATCAACGTTCCATGCTTCATAATACATTTGGATCTAATCATGAGTGTCAATCAAAGATTCAACAAATATAAAAGGTGAATGTATACATGAAAAGTTTCAAAGATTCATTTAACTAGTAGGAGATTGATGATCTATGGACCTTCATACAAATTGAAATTTATGGAGCAAATTGAGTCAACTTATCAATGTACCAAGTCAAATTTTGACAACCAATTAGATTAAAGGCAGGCCTAAGATACGCGATGAGGGTTGGAAACCTATTTTTGACCATAAAATATATGGTTTTATAGGGTCTTACAACACCATTGGAGTTGATTCAAATGCCACATAACAGTCAAAGTAATGTAGTTGAATGCAAGGAATGCATATGGATCACCATTAAGGATATAATATAAACCTCTTGTTCATATTTTTTGGTAAAGTAGAGTTTTTATTACAATAGTGTTTGATGTTCTTAAGAGGATACATGTATGGAAATATGGGTTTGGGTTCTTGTAGAGAAAGGATGGGTCTTTTGGACACATTATAACATATAAAAGTGTTATATTTTCTATAGGTCTATACTGATATGGAAACTATGGGAAAACCAATAGTCTTGAATTGATTTTCCACCTATAGATAAACCTATTATCTAGGAATGAAGATAAAATAGAGGTGAAATTAATGCAAAATATCTTCATTATTTGGCATGGCTGTAATCTTGACAAGCAACCACCTAAAGGAACCAAACCATGTTTTAGTCAAGTCCATGATTATAAATTTTTGTCTTCAAGTAGTAGTAGTTAGTGTGAAGTATCAAATAAAATATCTAGTATCGATAAATATGGATAGGAGAATTTAATTTGTCCTTAAGGCCTTTGGAGACCTTATCACTAAAAAAACTATACATAACATTCTAATTGATCAAAAGAGTGGAAATGTTATATTGGTTAAGGAGCAAAAGGTGGTGGCTCAAGTTGATTTAATGACCTAGGATAGGTGTTCATTTTATGATAGTGTGCTTTCCCACTCTTTTAGGCTACCTCTCTTCGTATATATATCCTAGTCTCATTCCCTTGGTAGGCGTTCTCATCATTTGGAAATTTTAGCATTTTCTTTCTGAGACAAGGATACTCATCGAGACTCTTGTAAAAGTGTGATCATTTGATAAGGTTAAACCTTGTTAAAATATTGTAAGAATTACCTTTTGAAGTAATAGGATCAACTATTTTCCTATCTCTTATCTTTAATTAGTGTTTAGTATCCTTGTGTATGGTAAATTCATGAAGGAGATTTGTCCTAATTTATTGTCCTTTTGATTGCCTATTTGTATATGTGCTCAAGTTAATTTACAAGTCTAGATTAGTGTTATGTTTAAGACCTCCTCTATGAAATATTTATGTAATTGGTGAGATTGAGTAAGTCACAATTATATTTTTTTGATCCAATGTGGGTTCAAAATTATGTGAGTGTCCACTTAACTTTGGTGTATCACTCTTTTTTTTTTATTAATATCCCTTACTCTCTTATTAACCCTTTTCATGTGAAGCATTAGGCATAGGTTTTAGTTTTAGGTGACATCAAATAGGAAGCTAACATACTCTAGAGGTTAAAACCCAAAATAGGTGACCCATATCCTTAGGTTGTCCCAATTTTATAGATCAATTGGAGAGATCCTAAAGAAACCTATCTAAGGGTATGAATTGAGCCTATAACAACAACCATGAGAGATTACGATCCTTTACCATTTATTAACCAAGCACTTGATAACTTGGTAGGGAAAAGATAATTTTCTTTCTTAGATGGATTTAGTGGGTACAACTAGATATAAGTGTCATCTAAAGATAAAGATACAAAAACTTCACTTGTCCATGGGGGACATTTGCATATAGGGTATTTTCCTTTGGTTTGTGTAATGCACCTTCTACCTTCCAATGAGCAGTCTTAGCCATACTTTTAAATTTAACTAATGATTATGTGGAGTTTTACATGGATGATTTTAATATTCATGGAGAGTCCTTTCATGAAATTTTGAATAATCTAAGCAAATTACTTAAAATATGTGAGGAACATCATTTATCCTTGAGTCATAAAAAGGTTTGATCATGGTAGAGGAAGGAATAGTTTTAGGACATCATATTTATATAAAAGGAATCCAAGTAGATCTAAATCATTTTTTATCATTTAAAAATTACCTATCCCTCAAAACCATATTGATATCAAAAGCTTCTTAGGCCATGCAATATATTACATAAGGTTTATAGAAGATTTCATCAAAATTATTGCTCCAATGTTTACTTTGTTGACAAAAGAGAGTGAGTTTGTTTGGATTCCATATTACCAACAAGAATTTGAGACCATTAAGGAAAAATTGAGTTCTTATCCACTCATAATAGGACATAATTAGTTAAAACCCTTCCATATTTACACTGATGCATCTAATCATGCTACAGGAGATGTTTTGGGACAAAAATATAAATATGGATAGATGTATGCCATGCATTACATTACTAAGAACTTGACTCCAACTAAGAGAAATTTAAAACCACTGAAAAAGAAATCTTTTTTGTGATTTATGCCATAGACAAATTTAAAAACTATATTACTAGTTACAAAATATTTGTATATACTAATCATGCAACTATCATATATTTGATGAACAAACTAGTGGTATAAGGAAGAATTATTAGATGGCTATTAGTGTTTTAGGAATTTGGTATAAAAGTTATTGATAAACTTGGTAAATTCAATGTGGTTGTTGATTTCCTTTCTAGGTTGAACAATATAGATGAATAATAACCTATAGAAGATAGTTTCCTAGATGAACAACTATTTGTTGTTGCATCATGATCGCCTTAGTTTGCTAATATAGAAAAAAATTGGCTATAGGGAAGTTTCCTTTTCAATTCACTAGAAAAGAAAAGAAACATTTGATTAAAGCTAGTTCTTTTTATAAATGGCTTAATGGTATATTGCTTAAACTTAGACATGGTCATGTTTTTCATAGGTGTGTAAAGGAAAATGAAATGTATGACATCATTTGTGCTTGTCATAAGGAACCTGATGGAGGACATTACTTAGTTAAAAGGATAATACATAAGATCCTTGGATCTGGATACTACTAGCCAACTCTTAATAAGTAGGTCAAGAGATACGTTTGGTAATGTGATCCATATCAAAGAATGGATAAACCTACACTATCTTCTAAGATTCCCCTCTATCTTCAATTAGTTATATAACTTTTTGAAAAGTGTGGCATGGACCCTTTTGGGCCCATAGATCTACCTTATCAAGGAAAGGAGTACTTGTTGGTATGTATAGATTATGTGACCAAATGGGATAAAGTATAAGCTCTTTCATTTGTAATAGAAGAGGCAATAGTAGAATTCTTATATTCTAGGATCATGTATCATTTTGGAGTACCTAAGGAGATAGTGTCTAATCATGGACCACAGTTCATGTCCAAAATGATTCAAGTATTCAAAAATATGTACCATGTCAACCATATAAAGTCTTCTCCATATCAGCCTCAAGCAAATGGATAGCTAGAGGTTACCAATAGAGAATTAGAGAATATCATTACCAAAATAGTTAGTATAAGTAAAAGGAATTGGGCATCCAAGTTCTTAGAATTTGTATGGGAATACAACACCACATGGAAGACCACTACTATTTTTTCACCATATAAATTGGTATTTGGTAAGAAACATCTCATTTCAATTGAATTTAAGATGCAAATTTTAAAGAATGCACTAGCAATAGGAATTGACTTGGATAAAGTAGAGAGAGAGAGAGAGAGAGAGAGAGAGAGAGAGAGAGAGAGAGAGAGAGAGAGAGAGAGAGAGAGAGAGAGAGAGAGAGAGAGAGAGAGAGAGAGAATTTTACAACTGAATGAGGTAGATGAAATAATAACATAAGCCTTAGAGTAGGCAAAGATAATGTAGTACCAAAGGAAATAATGTCATGATTTACACATTAAAAAAAGACAATTCAAAGAAGGAGACTAGGAAATTTTGTATGATTTTAAGTATCATCACTTCAAAGTTAAGCTAAGAACTAGATGGCTAGGACCATTTTAGATAAAAAAATATTTTTGATAATGGTTTAGAGTAATTATTTCCTATTGATGGTAATCAAAATACACTCCTACTCAATGGACATATGTTTAAGCTTTACTAGAAGACTTATATCAAAGAAGAATTCATCTAGCTAGTACAAAAATGATTTTGGCCCCATAGAAGAACTAAAATCTTCCATGACTATTGATCCTTGAAGACAAGATGGTCTTAATAAAGGAAGAGGATCCACATATTCTCTAAAAATACAAAAAAAAATTTTAAAAATAATAATAAAAATCCTTAGGGACGTTTTTAATAGACATGACAAAAAAACCAGCTTGTTGGCTAATCATATACTACAAAATGAGCCATGATCAAAAAACTAGTAAGTGGTTGGTCAAGGGAAAAATATAAAAAATAAAAAAATTATAAAAAGTGAGTTCAAAAATTCAAGAGTAATGATTGATTATCCTTGTTCCAAAGCAATAAACATTGATGTTGTCTTATTTTGTACCATTCCTTAAACTAATTCATGCAATTTATTTTGTTATAACAGGTGAATAAGGTCAAATAAGGACACCATCATGGGTTTTTTAAGGTATAGTGTTTATTATTTTACTAAGCATTACTTTTTAAATTTATGAGTCTGCAAGTATATGCTCAGTCTTTGGCAAAGTTTCCATAAAGCTCTATGTGAAGGATATTCACATGTTAGTAGGGAATATTTTCAAATTTTCAAATTTTGAAAATTTGACTACATGTTACAAAATTTGTCCTATCAAGCCATAAAACACTTTCATGATGACTTATCTTTGTCATCATATTACAACTTGTGTGGATAAGTAATTGATAGACAATTAGAAGCATGATGATTGTAAATAAATGTAAAAGCAAAATTTAGTAATCATTATCACTTTATGATATGATCAGTTTGCATTGTCATCATCACTTGATATGCTTAGAATCTTTGAGTTGTGTCTTCAACATTAAAATAAAAAGGATACTGTTGCTATCATAATCCATTATTTCTAGTGAAGTGTCATTTCCATATTGAGCAGAGCTATAGATTTTTGTGTCTTGTATAGAACTGGAAAACATTAGAATGGGATAGAAGAAAACATTTGAGAATGAATTTTTAGATGGTCTCTTAAGAGATGAATGCAAAAACAAGTGTTTAAAATAGAAATATGTCTCAATTTTAACATAAAATTCTAGGGTTTCAATGAAACCCTTGTTATATATTTTATCCTCCACCTAAAGACAAACTTTTCCACTATTAGAGGCATGCAAATTGAATTTTATAACTAGGTTATTAGTGAGTTATCTATAATTATAGATGAGGGGGGAAATATTGTAGGAAGATCCTCTTTCAATGACCTTATTTGTATTTCCAATGGCAAGGGAGAACTAATGCTAGTGTATGTTCAAGATGTTAATAGAAGAATCAAAGGTACAAATAGATATTCCTTATTTAAACCTTTGAGGTCTATATATTTTTGGATTATTAAATACCTAACTTGTGAGGGTTAGTGTAGTGTTTTAATTTGCATTATGATGAGAATGTTGATTCATCTAAGGTATGGCATGAAACAACCCAAAAATCAAATCAACTTACCCTCATTTTTGTTAGGGTCCATTCAAGTCATGGCTATAAGATACCCTAATAACCCATCTACTATCTACCATCATGGACTCATTCAATTGAAAATCCAACATCATTTTTTGTAGAAAGAGTAGGAAACAAAAGCCTAGATTGATTTTCATGAAGGAAAAAAGATGAAATACCTTAAACCTACTAAGAAAATATCATGATATCCTTTTTATTCAAGATCTAAGGATAAACTAAGGGTTTATTCATCCAAAGTAGTTACTCTTGAGTTAATTTAAAGTACAAAATACATTTTTAGGGTTATTATAATTAGATCTCCAAGTCCCCTCAATGTAATTACACCTTAAGAGCCAAATAAAAAATTAAGACCTAGGTATTCCACATGAAACCCTAATAAATCTTCCCTAATTACTTCTGCATAAGAACCCATTCAAATCATAGAATATGAACCATCAATAGACCCTATTTCACATCCATCCTCACATGAAGAAATTATTCCTCTCACCCAAAAGAAAAGGATAAATTTGATATTAGTTGTTTATGATGACAAAGCAATGGCTAAAGAAACTTTTTGATAGTCTACAATAGGAACCCACTACCACTATCAGTGGATCATAAGACAAAGAAGAAGTGAAAATTCCTTTTACAAAATATGAGTTTGTAGAGACTATTCCTGATACCTAAATATAGATATTCATTGATAAAGAAAAAACTCCCATGATTAATGAAGAATCTCAACCTTACAAAGAGACAGATGATGTGGAACTATAACATGCTTTGGCATTATCCTAGTTGGAAGCCATAGTCAATAAAAATGTAGAAGATATTGCCGAGCTAATATATTCATCCCATAGTAAATATTTCATCATCTCTCTTTTGTTGAAATAAATATAAATTAGATGAATCTAAGAATGAGATTATTGATCTATGGATTTACACCAAGACACTTTAAGAAGATATTATATATTTGAGAAGGAATCTTTTAAAATCTAAACATGATAATGCCACATTGAAAACCCAAATAGCTTCTAGATCTTATAATGTGCCTTCCAAACCCATGATAGAATATGGTTGCCAAACCACTCTATCATACCCTAACATTATAAACCATAGGTAGTAAATTTGTTCTAAGCTTGGGTAATTGAATAAGAAAAACAAACTTCTTAGGAAGGAGAAACAACAATTGTAAGAAGACTTGACATAGGCACAATAGAAGGAAGAACAAGCTGGAAAAACCATATAGTTCACCTATCAACTTGGTAAAAATTTGTTATCTTTTATGATTATTTCCACTTAATATAGTCTATTTTTACATAAGAAATTTTTTAGATGGTAGTTAGTCTAGATGTCTTGTGGTTTACCCCATGATATTAATACAAGTAATGAATTCTTGATAGTATATTAGAATACTACCCCTGATAGATATGATTTGCTATGTAAATTATATCTATGTGATATCATTTTGGGGAGAAAAAATAATTTCTTGGTCAGTTTGTTTATTAGATAATTATAGTTGAGGGATTTTCTCTCTACATATAAGAATCAAATAACATGTCAGGATAGATATGATGACCATGTAAACACTATAAGGGAAGTTGGTATAAGCATTAGATTACCCAATTCAGTAATGTATAATAGATATTGGAAAATTTTCAAAGATTTTATTATCAATGGTATAAATCCGTGAGCATTATATTTACATTTTTCAAGATGGAATTAACAATTTTGAATTTTTTCTCCAACATTTCTTTAACCAAGTAGTGACTTCCTATAGTTAATGTTGGATTTTATTGATAGTCCCTTTAAAATAGAGAGAAGTTATTTCACCTACCACTATCAGATGGACCCTTAGAAGGGATAAGGTTATCACTTAGATAATTACTTATGTACTTCAAGGAGGAGGAAAAAATTATGGATTGGAATGAGGTTTAGACCACATCTATTACTCTATCCTATGTCTCCTTGGTAGAATACCGGGCCATAATTTGAGGAATAGTTTGCTATTTGGCTTCATTTTATTAATAAGGATATGGGATTTAGTCCTCCATAGAAGATAATATTTCATGATTTGTACTCCATATATGATATCAGTCTCAAGCTAGAGTAATAGATTCACACTTATGAGGATAAGAGAAGTTAGTTTACAATGGGACTTGTAAAAGTTAAGGTGTGGGGGAAATGATGATCCCACACTATGACACATTATTTCCATGATATATCATCCTTCATATCCATAATCATGCAATTTGAGTTGAGAATTACATTTATTCTTAGGTTTTATACCTATCCTAAGGTATAAAATGGATGATTTTATCTCTATAAGCTTATGTGAGTTTAAGTTAGCATTCTTTGCATGATGTTCTAACCATTTTCATGTTTAGTCTTCCATATTTTGATATGTATAGGTTGGTAGCACCTAAATAAGATTTTTTATATGATGTCATGGAAAAAAGGAAGTATCATGATCAAGAATTAATCATTTTAGTACAACTTTGGATTATGTCAGGTGTTCTATGGGAATTGACAAACAACTATAGATTACAATAGTCAAGCTATGCATTTCAAAAGTGAGCTACGAATTATGATAGTCACACTTTGGATTCTCAAAACTCAATACATAATTATTCATAGCATGTTCCAAGGCATTCCAGAAGCCCTTCTAGATATTCCATGATGATCTAAGACTCCTCTTGATACTTTCTATTTTTATACATGTCTATATATAGATTTATAATTTTGTATAGCTTTCTATTTATGGAAGTTTATTGATATAGGTTGTAACTATAGAATTAGATGATATGGATATATTGAATGTAAGATTTGCTGCTCAGATATGGCTATAAGTAGAAGTTGAAAATCTCACAAGGATTTTTCTAATCCTATGTGGATCTTGTTGCAATTCTCTTCTTTATTTTGGCTATACCAACTAATCTCTCTGAATATCCTCTTGTTCTAAGATAGTTGAGTTTTGACCTAGTTTTTAGGATAGTTTCTTTTATATATAATAAAATGTAGACCCATGCTCAATCTATAAGTACAAAAATATTGTAATTATTTTTTATTTTGAATATAAGAAGACTTCATAGAAGATTACTCTTTCATTTTATGCATTAAGATAGCATTTTAAAGATGGAGTTGATTTAACCCTAAATCCAAGGGTGAGTAAGGGCCCACTCCCATAAGAGATAGGAGACATTAATTTTTGTATTTATAAGTTTATATCTTATTTTTTTTCAATTAGAATTAATATAAATGTTTTGTTTGATTAGATTAATACCTTGCAGGTCAGAATAGACTATTAATGTGTTTGCTTTCAGATTTGAATAAGCATTTATCATTCCTTTAATTTTAGCAACCTTTTTTTTATAACTTAGCTTAAAAGTATGGATTTGGGATTTGATTTTAATTTGTTTACTTTACAACATTATGTGATTACTTTTAGAGTATTCAATTAATTTTGGTGTGTTTACATTTCAAGTAAGCATGTTTCTTTCAAGTATTAGTTTAGACTTTAAGAATAGAAACTCAGGCTAGAATAATACCAAAAAACCTCAAACAACAATGTTAGTTAAACTCAATAAGTACCTTACTAAGGACATATTTAGAATTTATCCCTAGTAAGAAATGACACCAACATAGATTAGTTAAATGAAGGGGAAACAATGACACCCATCGAAAAGGACCCTCAAGATAGATTTAAAGAGACCACCCTCAATCTCAAATCATTGACAATAAGAATATAGGTATGCAAACTAAGAGAAGACTAGTACGTAATCTAGATTAAGATAATGATATATTATCCAAGATTGAACCTAAGAGTCTTATATAAGTAATTAAAGACAAATTTTGGATAGGTGATATGAATTAGAAGTTAGACCAAATAGAGAAGAATGAGACTTGGGAACTAGTTCCTAGGCCTAAAGATAATAATGTTAATAACAAAAAATGGGTGTTTAGAAACAAGTTGAATGAAGATGGAGAAGTCACTAGGAACAAGGATAAATTGGTATGCAATAGATATGTATAAGTTTAAGGGGTAGGCTTTGAGGAGACCTTTGTACTAGTAGCAAGATTGGAGTCCATCAGATTATTTCTAGCTTATGTAGGATTTAAAGGATTCAAGGTATACCAGATGGATTTCAAATTTGCCTTTTTGAATGGGAATTTGGAAGAAGTGTACATTGAGAAACCTAAAAGGTTCTCACTATCAGATAATAAAGACTATGTTTATATATTGATGAAGGCTCTCTATGGTTTAAATAAAGATCTTAGAGCTTGGTATGCTAGGTTGGACAAGTATCTATTAGATCAAGGATTCAAAAGAGGAGTTATAGATAGTAATATATAAATCAATATAGAATATGACCATCAAATGATAGTATTTTTCTATGTGGATGACATCATATTTGGTTGAAATAATGAGAACATGATAAAGGCCTTTTTAGAGGTGATGAACAAATATTTTGAGATGTCCATACTAGGAGAACTATCATTATTTCTTGGGTTATAAATCACTCTATCTAAAAAAGGTATATTCATCTCATAAGCCAAGTACATAAGAGAGATGTTTAAGAAGTTTGAGATGGAGGATTGCAAGGAAATTAACACACCCATGATCATAAGATGTAAGTTAAGCAAGGAATATTAGTCTTCAAAGTTTAATCAAATGTCATATAGGTTAATGATTATTAGCTTGTTGTAGACCACTACCTCTATACCTAACATCATGAAAGTAATAGGTCTCGTGGGATGGTTTTAAGTAGATCCAAAGGAGAATCATCTACAATCAGTCAAAAAGATAATCATGTATCTCAAGGGGACTATGGAGTATGGATTATGGTATCTAAGAATCAAGGAGTTAAATTTAATAACCTACATAGATGTAGAGTAGGTAGGAATCATAGATAATAGGAAGAGTACTAGAGGAGTAGCCTTCTTCCTAGGTGGGTGTCTAGTCTCATGGGTAAGCAAGAAGCAACCATCAATAGATTTTTTTACTTATGAGGTTGAGTACATTGTTTTAGCTTCATATTACACTCAAGTATTATGGATGAGATAGACCCTAAAAGATTACAAGGTGGAGTATGATGGTTTTATCGCTATCTATTGTGATAATACAAGTGTTATAAGCATCTCAATGAAACTTGTCATTTACTAAATGACTAAACACATTCCCATCAGGTATCATTTTCTAATATAGAAGGTAAGTGAAAAAATTATAAAACTTGAATATGTTTCTATATAGGATCAAATTGTTGACATATTGACAAAACCACTTCCAAAGGTATCTTTTGAACATCTAAGATAGGAATTGGATGTAATTCCCAACCTTGGTAATAATTGAAGAATCTAAGTACTTAGTGGGAGAAAATCAGGCTCATTAGCTCCAATAATAGGTGAGTTTTTCCAAGAAGGTATGCATGGAGATAGGGGAGCATGTTTGTTTTATGTCTCATAAAATCTTAGTTCTATGTGTTGAGTATTTGGTTACAAAGAGTGTGATCCAAGGAATTTTAGACATCACTTTATCATTTATGTCAAAGGGGAAGAAAGACCAGAATGGACAGATAAGGATAATATTTTTGTAAGTATGATTTTCCATCAATGACAAAGGGGGAGATTCTTGAGCATTATTTCTATTATTGAGGGTTGGCATTGATGTTGTCATTGATGTCAAAGGTTGTCCATAAGGTATGAGGTCATTGAATAGTTTTTTCGTTTGATTTCATCCTTAAGAGATATGAAATTGTTTTATAAACTTATAAGGCATGTGATCAAGGTGTAAAAGAATCAAATAATGTTTCAAGACTAGTTGCCAAAGTTGTTAAGTGTTTGAACTTAACAAGAGACTTGAGAAGGTTTATACATAGGATGTATAATATTATGCATGGAGTATGATTGCCTAGTGAGATGGATTAATAGAGGAATAATAGGATGTATGAAATTTTTTGATCCTACATATGAGTCATTTGAGCACTCATGAGTGTCTCAAAGTAAGCCTACAGGGGTAAGAACTATAAACCTAACATACAACTAGACTAGTTCTAGACTTTGTCTGACCTAATAAGGGATCATGAGGTGTTTTTAAGGCCTATAAAGGATGAAAATCAATGATTGAGAATGATATAGTTTACTTGAATTTTTACATGAGGTGTTGAGATCTTGGATAGTAGTTAGAAGGTCAGTTTCAAGTCCTAATGCGACTTATAGGTTAAAGCCTAGAGAGAGAAAAGAGAGAATGGCTGAATGGATTATCAAGACCAGTTTACAAGGTAATAATGAGCATGTGAGCATTTTAATTTGTGTGATAAGTTGTCCCAAGTGTTTTGACCAAGTCTAAGATCAAAAATTTCAAGAAAAAGCAATAAAAAGTGTCTCAAGGTCTCTTGAGTACACAAAATGAAGGGTTCTCAACCCAATGTTGATGGCTATAGATGTATCAAAAGTTCTCTTAGTGTCCAAAGAACACTTCTTAGTTTAAAATCTAGGGAATTCAAAGAATGAGTAGAAGATTATGGTAATCTAGTTCCTTGTGGTGAAATAGTAGCAGAGCAATAAATTGCTCCATAATATTTATATTGATTGGTGGTTAGGATCCACCATGGCCAATCTAAGTGAAATTTAAGATATATATGTTATTATTAGTTAATTTGTGATCAAAATATAAACTAAATATTAATATAAATGAATATTTATAGTGGAGCTTAAACTAAAGTGGATTGATAAAAATAAAGGGACAAAAAGAAGGATAGGGTAGAAAGAAGGTATTCTAATTTTCAGTCCAAATATTATGAAAAAGTTTAGATGTAATAAATATATACATTCAAACCAATACATGACATGAAATATCTATATAATAGATCCTACCATGTACCAAGAAAATGTCTCAGGGTGGAACAATACAAATATGAAACTAGATTCAATTTAAGGATTTATTTCACAAACAAATTGCATTAGCACATATACAAGAGAAGCAAGAGAAGTGAAAAGATCCTCAGATATTTGAATTAATATATAATATCACAATTTAACAAATATGCATTCACACACACACACACATCAAGAGTCAATGAAAACCATTTAAATTTTAACATTCAAATAGATAGTTGAGAGAGTAGAAATAATTGCAAACACACAAACAAATATTAGATAATCTTTGCAAAATTCCTTACTTGTATTAGTTATTCAAATTTTACACAAATTTTTTGCTCAAAAACTCCCCCTCTACAAAATGCTAATACTACCTTTTTATAGGAGACTAAAGTAGTACACCAATTGGTCATGAGATTATAAATGTACAAAGGTAAGGACAATTATCCTTCCTACAAAGTTCTGGAATACATTACCTTTTCCAAAGTGGACTGACCTATAGGCCAATGTGCTAACAAACTAGTGCATACCTTTATAAAAGAATATTTTAGTTTTGAATATTATAAAGTTTCTAACAAAGTAAAATATTAGTAACCATCTAGTGAACCCTATGCTAAAGAACTCCCTTATAGCTCCTAAATAATATTCATGATCTTTTGATGTTGTTCATTAACCAACCTTAAGTTGATAGCTGGATCTAAGAGGCATTCATCCTCATAATCTACCAAGTCACCAAAATCTATATCATTTCTCTCTATTTCTTCCTTGATACTCCTTACTTTAGAAATATTCTCCTCAATAGTCAGGAACATGCACATGATCTTTTTGTTATCACCCCTAGACAAACCTTGACTCTTGCTTCATACTTTTTGCATAAATAGGGTGACCTTATGTTTGTACTCATCTTTCACAATTATGCCTAAGGATCAAAGTATGACAGGTGTGGAAAGCATGGTTATAAGAAGTTGTTTAATTTTATCTATTAGTTCTTAAACATCCTTCAGGAGCCTTTCCAAGTTCCTTAACCATGCACTCAGACCCTGGAGTTGTCAACAATTATTCCCATAATTGTATTTAAATAGACTAGGCTTATGGTTTTGAAATCAATAATCTTATACTCAATTATCTTGTTGATTAGGTCCTTCATTTTATCTCTTGAATTCTTCCACTGGGCTGTCAAACCCTTGGCTATTGCATCTAGGTGAGTTAATGGAATTTTCCTTGTCTTCATTTACTTCAAGTATTTTAACATATCATAAAATAATGCCTCAAACATCTTTATCATTTATTTAGGGACTAACAAGATAACCTATGTCTCAAGATTTTCTTTTTGTTTCTATAAGTTTTCTATCTTTTGATATAAGCCTCTAATGCCTAATTTTAGATGGGTTGAATGGGCATCACCTAGTCTAACTATGTATTCTTCATGGATTGGGTATTCACCAGATCACTAACCTTTTACTAGAGTTAGGCCCATAAAAGGTTCAATTCTATAAAAATTAAACTCATTACCAACTATGGTCTTCTTTGTTGTTACCCTCTTCAGACCTGTTATCTCTCAATTGAATGACACACTGACTAATGACTATGATTTTTGGAGTTTCAAAAATCTCCATCTATGTGATTCCTAAGGTTTTATGGGTGTCTACTTGATTTCCACTTTACCTTCCAAAGGTATTCATGCTTATTTCCTCCCATTCCTTCATTAGAGCCACTATCCATGCCTTTAGTTCATCATGAATAATGATGTTGACTATACTAGTCATGTCCCATGAATGTTTCAGGGTTGGGATCTTTGGTATTTTCCCATAAATGAACCATTCAGGGATGATTGGTCCATGAATGGGACTCTCATCATTTAATAATTTAAATTCACTCAAAGGATGAGTGAAGGTTAACTTTATCTTCTTCTTTCCAATTGGGACCAATGCCAACTCAACCTTCTTCTTCTACAAGGGTACAATTGGAACTAGGTCCAAAGCTACCTCATTCCCATTTTATTGTTATACTTCCTTAGTTTGAGATTTAGTATCCTCAATTTTTTATTATTCTTCATTTAATCCGTATTAATTAGTAAGTAATTTGATAGCATATTCCACTATCTCCCCAGGGCCTAGTGCAATCATGTCAAGGAAATCAATTAGGGACTTTAGCCTTTCAGGTTGGGTAGAAGAAGATGACCCCTCACTAGGAATTTGTTCCAATTTATCCTTATTAGTTCCTTATAAAAATTATGCTTGAGGTTATTGTATTGGTTGTTATGGAGGGGGCCTAAAATAAGGTCTAGGCAATATGTGGTATTACAAGGGCCCCATCTGCCATATCTCACCAGGTTTCTCATTTCTAGCTAACCTAGCCTCAAGCTTGATATTATGCTTCTTTAACCTATCCAACTCTTCTATAAAATTTGAGGACCTAATATTCATCATGTCATGAACATCAAGCTTGTGTTCATAGGGGTAGTTTATTGTTTTTGATTTTAAATGTTTAGTGACCCTATCATAAAGGTCCCACTACCTCAAATCATCCAAATATAAGTTGAAGGAGTCTTTGTGTTTAGAGAAGACATATACATGCTCTAAATTCTATAAAATAGTCTTACTAATGTCTAATGTAAAGGGGTGAAGGAGTCCCTTCCTTTTGATCTTTCATACACTATCTATACCATGGAAAAGCTGGTATGCAACCTCATGTTCTACCAAATTGGTTGGCACATGGACTAGTAGTTCGAGGGGTTGAACTAAGGTCCATTATATTATAATCATTATGTAGTCTAGATACAACCATATATCTCCAATTAATTCCACATACTTCTTGACCAGAGGGTTGACCCTACCCATGGGGATCCCCATAATGGATTCTACCAAAGTTAGATATACACATTCATAAATGAATTGTACATTATGTCTATATTTGAATATGTGTAATTTGGAATAGTGATGGGAAATAGCGTGTCTCCATTTAGGTGACCAGTTCTTTATGTCAGGGATTTGGGTGGTGGGTAAGAGGTCATCTAGAAGATAGGACATCATGAAGAAGTGACTAATGGTTTTATTCTTTATGGCTGAAAATTGTTGTTTTAAACAAATGTTAATCATCTCACCTATCAAGAAAGTGAGTCCCTTTTCTACCATAAACTATACATAAGGTAACCAGATTTTATTAACATGTGTTATGGAAGGGGATCTAGATAATATATTTAGTAAGGTCATCATTATTCTGATTCCTTCCCTAAATTGGATAATTAGGATTTTTATGGTGGGGTCTTAGATCACTTGGGTTTTGATAAGAAACCATGGGGTAAGGATGGTGTTCAAGTAAATTTTTCCAATCTACGCTCTAATTGTAGGCAAGTCTACCAGGGTCTTACATATCTTGTAATAGCCTTCAAATACAAGAAGATAAATATATGAAATCTTTTTAAAAGTACATTCATGAACTATCCAATCCTAATCAATCTTGCAATCTTTGAAAATGGGGGAAATAACATCAACATAGTACAATACCTCAAGTTTTGTAGTAGCATGATGGAGATTGGTCATTTGGATATAGACTAGGTCATTATATATCTGGAGGATTGTGACATCCTTATGATCCTCCCTCATGATGGTTTGCATTTCTTTAATGGTCCGAAAAAGCTCAAACCAGTTTCTATTTCTAGTGTTTAATGCTATAGCATCAAGGTTAATATCCTTGAATACTCTTCCTTTATTGTTTAAAGATAAATATAATTGTGTGTCATCCCTTTACTACTGCCTTTGAGTTTCCATGACTATGGGGCTTGAAAATTTCTCACTACTATTTGTGAAGATCCTCTGGTTTAGCTTGTTCTTGCTTAGATAAAAATTGAACTCTTTTTGGCTCGACTATGATTGATTAAAGTTAGAATTAGTGATTTTTACATAGGCTAGGGATTGTTTTGTATCTTTAATGATGACTGTTATTTAGACTTAAGTGATTTCATGCCTTGGATTTGATTTATACCCCCACCTTTATACCTTTTCCTTTTCATGCTCACAAAATTTTAATTTTTTTCATTTATTGCTTGTGTGGTGCCTATGTGGCATCCATATGGTATTTTTCATGAAATTTTTCATAAATTATTTTAAGGAACTAGTCATTGTCCTTTAAAATCCTTCTTTTACTTTTCACTATTATATCTTTGCTCCTAGATCAGCATAAACCATTGATCATGGTCCTGGGGCTTGTAAGTTATTGGTTGTCTTTGAATTAGCATCTATAGTTGTGCCACTTGGCACATTCATTATCCTTATAGGCTTTACATTCCATCAATCATGTAGTGAACATGTTCCTATCATGCATTTATCTTTTGGGCCTTTAGAGGCTCCATTGAATAGTCCCTATCAATGTTTCTCCATCTAATTAGCTTGCTCTAATTAACCATGAGCCATCAATCATAAAAGGTGAATTATATTTAATTAGAATTAGGATATAAAAGGGACATAGGCTAAACATTTTATGCTAAATTTTATTTATTGCTAATAAACACAACATAGACTTAAGTTTAAAATATTTAAGCTAAGTTTTAGAACACGTATAAAGGGGATTGAATAATAGAAGGATCTAATGCAAGGTTTTAACCTAGGGTATTATCATGTTGATAAACATGATAAAACTTTAGGTTAAACATTTTAAGATAAGTTTTATGGCATAACGACTTCTCATTAAAATAAAACATAATATAAGTCTTTAGCCTAAGGTTCATTGTATTTAAAAAATTACAATTAGAACCTTAGGATAAAGACTTACATTAAGTCTATGCTTATGAATATTAGACGACAAGGTCATTTTATCATTAAAGGTCAAATATTCTAAGTGTTATTTATATTTTCCAAAGGGAGTCTCATTGGTTAACAACACAAGTAATAAGCTTTAGCAATGTTTTAGAGCATATTCTTATGTCTAAATAAGATGATTGGTGAGCTTAAAATTGATGGCCTCATGGATGTCAATGACGACTTCATGAATGTCAAATGACGTTCAAAAAAATATCAAATTTAATTTCATGAAGTTAATTAGGTCTATAGATATTGGATTTAATACACTCTATTAGATCATCTAGTCATAACCAAGTGGAGACAATTGATTAAGATCTGAGTACATATATGTCATTGATCCTTGAAATCATGAAGAGGATCAAGTTAGCTCATGGATAAATGTATATGAAAAATAGACTAAGTTAAAGGCCTAAGTCTTTAAAGTATAATAAAATGGGTCCCTTCACATATTATAATCATAACCTAAGGTTTATCGTATTTAATAAAATATAATAAACCTTCAGGTAAAAACTTAGATAACATCTAAATTTTAGTGCATAGGGATCTTTTAACATTAATATTAAATATGGGAGCAACACATGGTGACTCTACAAGACTGCTAAGCTTTTTACTCTATTTGACCCTAGGAAGGGTCCATAAAGCATCGATAGAGATCTAAGTTCCTGAGATGGTGACACTTGTCATCCTCACAAGGCTTTCTTAAGACTATTACGTTTCAATGCCTTGTTCACTCTATTATATTTATATACATGAGTAGCCACAAATCATTGATCATGATCTTCAGACTTGATTAGGATTGGATCCTTTTTAATTCTTAAAGTTGTAGCCTAAGTCTTATATTAAGGTTTCATTGTGTTAATAAATATGAGACCTTAAAGTAAAACTTAGGCTAAGTTTGTATTTAATAAAATGAGACCCATTTAATTTTGAAGATGATCACATTTTGTTTGATCATTGATCCCATTTAGGCATGAATTATTGATCATGACCCATGTGATCACATGGGATTAGTCCGATTGATCAAGGTTTTGGATTCATTAGGTCTTCTTAATTCTATCTAATCATCTTCCACAATGAAGTGAGAGTTGTTGATTCTACAAATATGCAAGATGCTTAAGTTAGGGCTTAGGTTTATATAGGAACTTAGCCTAAAGTTTTAAGACTAAGGTCTCATTCATGTTAGTAAACATTAATGAAGCCTTAGGACTAAGACTTTAGGCTAAGAATGTAACAAAAGGGGCCATGTGACGTAAATAATGAGACCAAGTTAGGAACACAGAGGACCTTGTAAACATAAACATCAGACCTTGTTAAAATAAAGAGGATAAAAGGAGGGGAAATATAAAGGGACCAAGCATACTTTTTAAGTCTAAGGTTTGGTCCTCTTAAGAAACATGACCAAACCTTAATATAAAAATTAAGCTTAAATATAAAGTAAGTTTAAACATGTTCACTCCAAACCTGTTCCTACCAAATATGATTTCGAATCAAGGGTCTAAGCTAGGGTTTTCTGAAGGAGGGTTTCAGAACATAAATCCAAATGTGAGTTCTCATAGAATAAAGGCTAGTAAAATATTGAATGAGGATAAAATTGTGAACATCCTAGCATGATCTATTAATAAGATCTCCATGAAACCTACAAATCAAGACATGAGGGCCAAATGTTAGCAATATTAAGCAAGGTCAAATAAAAACCATGAACTAATGGGCCAATTTTATCAAGTGTAGATGATCTTATAATTCTAATAATGTGCATAACATATCAAGATTTTAGTGTTAAGGTTTAAAATATGCACAACGGTACCTTTTTTTAGTAATGGTGGTATGTTGTCCTTAATAAATGGTTATTTCTAAGGTAAACATAACAATATGTTAGAACTCATATACTCTAGTTTAGATAAATAAATAGGTCATTTATCATACTTAATCAATGTCATTATCAAGATCATTTCATGGTTGAAACAAACCTTGCACATGTAGAATTAGGATCAAACATCAAGACATAGCCATGATGTGTGTGTGCTTTGATTCTACTTACTATTTTCCATGATATTTAGTGGACAAATTTTAGGTTTTATTCCTTTAATTATTAACATTGACTTGTAATATGTTTATATATTCATTAATAATCATGCTTTTAGTTAAGGGAAGGTTTGGGCATTGCTCTACTGCCAACCAGACATCTATAACCCTGATAGAGATAGCTTTGGATCCACTCATGGCCTTAATCCACTACTAGCTAGGCATCCATATCCTTGGTGGATATTACTAGAATCACCTTTGCTTGAAAAGCTTTTGATTTTTCAATAAGTTCTTGGTTTTTGTATTTTGAGTCTTTTAGGGTTTCAACAAGGTTGGGAACTAAGGTAGCCAAGTTTAAGGATTTGGTCAAGTGTCTAATCCTTAGATAATATCATATGGTTGCAACACTTATCTCAAGAAAGGATGTTATTAAATGAAAGCATGACTATGCCTTAATAGATTAAATGTTCATTCTACATTCACAATTCTTCTTAGAACCAAGTTTAGGTCAAGATGATGTTTAAGGTCTTATGAGATAGTCAACCTATCTATCAATCCCTACCAGTTTCTTTAAACTATAACATCAAACTAACATCTCAAATCCATGGTCAACATGTGCATAAGGTTGATAACTACATTCCTAAACATCTGGAGTTTTAAGCAAACTAAGTGAAATCTGAGGTGAGGGATATCCAAAAGGACTTATTGGAAGTAAGGAACAAAGTAACAAAAAAAACACAATAGAAAGTAAAAAGTAAGAAGAAAAAGGGAAGAAATTAAATATATACAAATTTATGTAAAAACAAGGGACATGAAGGAAAGAGGTCAATTAAAATAACTAGCCTACCTACACTAATTCTAACCATTCTTATAGATTTACTCCATGAAAACCCCACAAAGAAGTAGCAAAGTAATGCTAAGATACTACCCATTGGTGGGTAGTGTGAATTTTGATCCTTATAGGTATTTTAGTTTTAAAGTGTTATCTCCAAGTGTATCTACAATCTGATAGGGGCTAATCCATAGAAATGTAAATCTACCACATTTGCCTTTGGGCTTAGATGCTTTGTCCCAAATAAGAATCAAGTCTCCTTGTCTAAACACCTTGATCTTTGATCACTTGTTAAACCATCTATTTAATGTAATTTTGTGCCTAATAAAGTTAGAAAAATCTTCTTCTCATACATCTTCCATTTGGATAATATCCAATAGCCTTGAGTTTTAAAATTTTTGGTCTTCCTCCATATACTCTTGCATAAACTTGTAAGTTGGTATATTGAGTGTGATGGGGAATATGGGCTCTTGGCCATATACTAGAAAGAAGGGAGATGATTTAAGAGCCTTCTTGAATCTTATTTTATCTTCCAAAAGGTAATACCTGAGAATCATATGCCATGTTTTAGGTTTGTCTATAATAGACTTCTTAATGGCTTTCATCAACTTTTTATTCATTGACTCAGATACACCATTACCTTGAGGATAATGGTTAGATGAAAATTTGAGAATAATTTTGTTGCCATATTCCCATTCTATCATATCTATGGATATGAATGCTAACCCATTATCACATACCAAAGATACTAGAGTCCCAAATCTAGTGCATATATTTTCTTCTAAAAACTTGACCACTTCTTTTGTTTTGCATTATTTGGTGGCTATTGTTTTAGTCCATCTAGTATAATAGTCAGTGGCTATTAGAACGTATTTGTGACCTTCTAATGAGTTGGGGTTGATTACCCCTATAAATTATAATCCCCACTAGGCAAAGTGTTTGTCAATCATGACAAGTTGTAATGGCATTGTTGCCTTTGGCTCCTTTGTGTTAAAGATTTAGCATGAATGGCATTCCCTCACATGTCTATGAGCATATTTAAAGATGGTAGGCCAATAATAACCAACCCTAAGGATCTTGTGAGTTTTTTTCCTCTTGAATGGATGCCCACTTCCCAAATTCTCTTGAAAAGTGCTCATTACCTCAATATATTCTTCTTTGGACACATATCTGAGGTACACACCTTCAAAGTTCTTTTGCTATAGGACTCCATTTTTTATCAGGTAATGGGCTACCTTGAGCCTTAGAATTATTTTTTACTCCCTAGTTAGTCTTTCAAGACAAGTGACATTAATAAATAAGTGGGACATGGATTCATACTAATAATTAGGTTGAAAATTGTGTTGATCAACTTGTATAATACTTAGCTTGGTGATAGTATTTGAGATTATTTAAATCAAACCTTGACATCTTACTAGTTTTGTAGTTTTCATCTCTATGTCATATTATTGAAGCAAAAACATCCACTTACCTCTTCACTCTCCAAGTTCACATTGGCTCAACATTAGCTTAGTGGTTAGGTCTAGTATAATGACATGCACTTTGTTCCTAATAATGTAGTGCCTAAATTTCTTGACCACTTTAACTAATGAAAAGGCTTGATTATTAATCAAATGATAATTTAATTCATAATTTTTCAAATTAGTTCTCATAAAAGAAATTGGATGGTGACATCCTTTTATTTTCTAAGTTAAAATAGTAGCAATAGTGTGGTTAGAGGAAAAAGAGTATAGATAAAAATCCTTTGAAAAGTATGGACTTATCAAGACTAGAGCTTGGTTGATTACCTCTTTGATATCTCTAAAAGCCTTTTTGGATTCCTCATTCCATGAGACTTTAGCATCCTTCTTTAGCATATCATTCAATGGTTTGACAATTTATACAAATCCATAAATGAATTTTCTCACAAAGTTTATTTTACCAAAAAATGATTTCAAATTTTTTATACTATTAGGGGGGTATATATTTGATATAGCCTACACTCTTTCACGATCTATGGAGATTCCATATTTGGTAATAACATGGCCTAATAATTTACCCTCAATGACAAAAAAAATGATTTTATTATGGTTGAGTGAAATTCTATACCTTTTACACCTTTCAAATACCTTTTGCTATTGCATGAAATGGTCATCACTATTCTTAGAGAAAATAGTTAGATCATCCATGTAAATTATAATGCACTTACCAATCAATCCTTGAAAGGCATGGTCCATGGCCCTTTGAAAAGTGGCACCTACATTTATCAGTCCAAAAATCATTCTTTTGTAAGTAAAGGTACCCCACTTAGTTGTGAATGTTGTTTTCATTCTATCTTCCTTATCCACTAACCCATGATTGTACCCTAAAAAACCATCATGAAAAGACATCATGGATAAATTAGAAATAATTTGTATTACTTGATCAAGAGAGGGAAGAGGATAATTATCCTTTAAAGATTCTCTATTTAGATTTCTAATATCAATACATAGTCTAATTTCACCATTCTTCTTCCTAACTAGCACCAAATTGGCAACCCTAGAGTGCCTAATGGGAAACACAATTCTAGCATCTAATAAATTCTTGATTTCTTTCAAGATCATATATTCTAAGACTGGATTCATAGGCCTTTGTTTCTACCTAAAATGTTTGCAATTCTCCTTGAGAGGTATAATATGGATGATGACTCTTGGGTTAAAGATATTTAAGTCATCATAATTCCAGGCTATGACATCTTTGTACTTTGTTAATAGTTATTTGGTTCTTTTATTTTCAACACTTGTGTCATATTTTCCAATGTTGACTAGTTGGGGTTGATCTCAAGGTCTAAGATCAACTACATTATAATATTTTCAACTCACTGTGGGAACCTTAGAGCTCTCAGCTAATTTATCTTGATCAAATAGTCTTTCCAAGGCAATCATGACCTTGAGAATTTTGATGTCATTTATTTGAATGACTTTGCCATAAATTTACCTTCTCCAAATGAATTTTTATAATCCTCATCAATGACCTGAGTCTCAAATGCTCTTCAACTAGTCATGAATTCTAGGATTTGTTGGTCATCACTAAAGACCTGTAGATGGTTTACATGTCTAGGATATAAGGGAAAGGTATAAAATCATTGATAAAGTTTGGTGAATATTTGGTAGGCATGATATTAGCGACAGTAGAGGTTAGGTCATCAATATATTTATTTTCCTCCCTAAGGATACAAATAATATTGAATGCATCAAATGATTTCATAATGTCCCAAACTCTAAATTTGTACTTTTTGAGGTATGATAGTTTGCACTAATACTTACTTCTCACTTGATTGACTACTAGCTCTGAATCACCATAGACTATTATTTCCTTAAATTTATTCTTGATGTAAAAATGCAAACCTAAGATGAGAGCCTCATATTCTACAAGGTTATTAGTGCATGGAAACTAGAGTCTATAAGAGGCATGATATTTCTTACCAATAGGGTCAACTAGAATAATACCTCCCCCAAACCTAGATTTACATCTTCCACCATCAAAATACAACTTTCATAACCTAGGCACAACATGAAAAGCTTTAGGATAACATAACTTTGTAGTTTTTAGGGTGAAAAATCCTAAATCAGAATCAATTATATTGACCCTTTTATTCATTGCATTTTATTTAGTGATCATGTGTTTCATTCTTGGCTCCCTTTCAACTTTGATTTGGTTGGTAATCCCTTCCAAGCCATCCATATGTGAATATTCTATGGAAATATCCATTTAGAGACTTTTCCCATTCTCTACTTAAAATTAGTCCATATGCATTAGCAATATATACCACTTGGATATCTATAAACTATTGGACTCATGGCTCAGAAGCCTATTACATGTGGAAATTTAACAATTATCCAATGACCTTGATCTTAGACTCATCTAATTAAGAAAAAACCCTATCAGACTTAATGGGACTTAAACCAAGTTGATTATAAACACCTATAATCATAATATTTATAAATGCACCAAAATCCAATAGACAATTATGCAAGTTTTTACTGACATTTTGATTGTAAGTAGGAAAGGTGGGGATTCTACCTTAGCATTGTGTATGGATACAATGGAATTATCAACCTTTGGAATCTTTCTAGATTTCTTGGATAAGAACTCTAAGAATAAATATCTTTGCTCAGTTATCTACATTAGTTCATGCATAGTAATATTAGATTTTATTTTCTTCATATCCTCTACAATATTATAACTAGTCTTATTGGAAGAAATGGAAGTATCAATACTAGGCCTAGAAATACTTCCTTTTAAAGGCTCTCAATTATTGTCTAAAGTGGTATCTATAGGAGTACCAAAGTTATTTTTAAGAGTTGAAGTGGTTAAGGGCTACCTTTTCCCCCTATTACTTAAGGTATATGTCTTCTTTAAGAATTCATGGAAGGCATGAACTTCTTCAAGAATGTCATCAAGCACATTGTCTTCTTGGAAGTGGAAATCAAATATTTCAACCATGAAGGTATGGTTAGTAGGCATGGATCCTGAAGTCCCTGTATCATAATATTTTTATGTATGACCTCAAAAGTATCCAAATCTTTTAAATACTTCAAAATCTTTACATAATTTAATGCAATCAGTCTCACCATGATTAATAGTAAAATGAAATCTATAATAATCAGGTAAAGAAATATCAATAAGATTAATATCCATGTTATTCTTGTTAGTAGATGATTAATTATTCTTATTGTTGTGGAAAATAGCATTCTAAAACCTATTATTAGGCCTATTGAACCTTTGGAAAGATAAGTTCCTTCTTGAGCTTTCACTTGTATTGCCAACTTATTTTTGTAGCTGAAGAAAAAGAGTGCTCAGTTTTTGGACCATTTTTAGAATAGACTCATTCTCATTCTTGTGGGTTTCTTAACTATGAACCTAGTTTTTATTGGTACCAATGCTATTACTAAGGCTTGTTGATCATTTGTATTAAATCCATTGGTAGTAGGATGGTTCAATAATCCCAAATTATGGTTAAGAGTAGCATGTATTAAAGGCAATTGGTTTAGATTTGGTATTTGGTTGAAATATGACATGTTATGGTTGTTATTAGGAAAGAAATTCAAGGTAGGCATATGGGGATTGACATTGGGAATAGAATAGGACATTTGACCTTTAAGTTTCATTTAGTCATTAATGACCACATCCTCAGCATAGGCTAAAGCCAATGTGTTCATAGGACCTATAGCCCTTTTTATGAATACTAAAGTCATGGGATCAAGAGAGTCTTTGTATATTTCCAAAGATAATGCCTGATTAGGTTTATAAAGGTCAATGGTTCTATTGTACACATTTTGTAATGTAGAATTAAAATCACTTATAGGTTCATTAGCATCTATTTTGAGGGTGGTAAACTATTGGTATAAGACACAAGGGCTGATGATTTTGTCAAACTAATTAATGAAATTGATATTGAATTCATCCCAAGTAGTAATGAAATTATCATGAGGGTTTAGGAACCATTCATATGCAACATCCTTAAATGTGAAAGGAAACAACCTACAAACTACATCTTCATGAGTGACATTTATTAATCTTAATGCAACTTTGAAGGATTTAATATGTTCCTCTATTGTTACAATACCACTAGGACTAAAATTTGGAAGATACTTTTTTATATTGTGAGGAAGGTCACAAACTGAACCTTGAATGTTAATAGGAGATATTTCTAGCCAAGCTAAGTGCCTTAGAGTGGTGAAATTAGTAAAGAATTCAAATGTCTACATCTACCTTTGTCTTATTTGGCCTCCTATAGGCTTCTAATTCAAGTAGAGGTTCTTTTATCTCCAAACATGAATCTTTTCTAGATTCTTGGTAATTCTATCTTGAAGACTATAGATATTATTCAAAATATGATGTGTCAAATCAACATTTACAAAAAACAAGGATCAAAATTACACATTAAGAAAATTATGAAAATATTTATGTAAAGAACAATAAAAGATGTCAACCTTTAACTAAGTTAGCTCAAAGATGTGTCAAATTATGTAACTATGATCAATATTTTCAATTGTAAGCTTAAATAAACTCAAATTCATAAAATATCAACTAATATTTGATTAAAACAAGCTATTTTTACCTCAAATACTTTGGATTCTTAGATCTTAAGCTATATTTACCAAAATTACACATCTATCTTCAAAGACTTTTGATCTTTGTCTAAGGGAAGCATAAATATGGGTCAAAGACCAAAAATATAGATGATATTTACACTTTTGAGGGAAGAGATACATAAATATGTAAATATAACACCAATATTTGATTAAAACATGAAAAATTAGCAAAGATCATAGAAATCCACAAAGATTTCCCTCCTTCTAGTGCTAGTGAAGCTCATCTTGTTGATGCCTCTATATGTATCATAGGTGCTCTTTGTTTTTAAATAACACTTATCATTTGATAATCCAAGGAATTTAAAGCATGAGTAGTAGATTATGTTAATCTAGTTACCTATGGTGAAATAGTAGCAGAGCAATAAAGTGTTCCATAATATTTATATTGATTGGTGGTTGGGAGCCACCATGGCCAATCTAAGTGAAATGTAAGATATATATGCTTATCAATGAATTTGTGATAAAAATATAAACTAAAGATTAATCTGAATGAATACTTATATTGTATCTTAAACTAAAGTGGATTAATAAAAAAAGGGAGGGGGGGGGAAAGAAAGGTAGGGTAGAAAGAAGGTATTTTGACTTTTAGTCCAAATATTATGAAAAAGTATAGATGTCATCAAGATATACATTAAAACCAATACATGACCTGAAATAGATATAACATAGATCCTACCATGTACCAATAAAATGTCTAAGGAAAGGGTGGAATAATGCAAATAAGAAACTAGATTAAATTTAAGGATTTACTTCACAAACAAATTGCATTAGCACATCTACAAGAGAAGCAAGGGAAATGAAATGAACCTAAGATTTTTAAATTAACCTATCATATCATAAGTTAAAAACTCTACATTCATAAATGTATATCAAGATTCAATGAAAATCATTCAAATTTGAACATCTAAATAGATATTTGAGAGATCAACAATAATTATAAGCACATAAACAAATTTTGGACAATCTTTATAGAATTCCTTGCTTGTATTAATTTTACAAAATTTACATACATTTATTGCTCAAAAAATCCCCCTCTAAAAAATGGTAATATTACCTTTTTATAGGAGACTAAGGCAGTACACTGGTAAGTCATGAGATTAAAAATGTAAAAAGGTAAGGACAAATATACTTTTTATAAATTTATAGAATACATTCCCTTTTCTAAAGTGGATTAACCTATAGGCTAATGTGCTAACAAACTAGCACATGCCTTTACAAAAGAAAATAATAAAATATAATATTATCAACCATATAGTGGGCCATGCATTGAATAACTCCCCTGTTGTTAGTGAAGAATCTTCATGGCCTTTTGATGTTTTTCATCACCAGCCTTAAGTTGACAACTAGCTCTAAGAGGCATTCATCCTCCTAGTCTGCCGAGTCATCAAAATCACTATCATTTCTTGCCATTGCTTCCTTGATACTCCTTGATTTAGAAATATTCTCCTTCATAGTTAGGATCATGACCATAATCCTATTGTTATCACCCCTAGATTGGCTTTGACTCTTTTTTACTTATTGCATAAATAGGGTGACCATATGCTTGTGCTTATCTTCTGCAATGATGCCCAAGGAGATGAGTGTGGTAGGTGTGGCAATCATGGTTCCAAAAAGTTATTCAATTATATCTATTAGTTATTCATCATCCTTTATGAGCCTTTATAATTTATTTAACCATGTACTCAGACCTAGATCTTGTCAACAATTATTCCCATAATTGTATTTAAATGGGCTAGGATTATAGTTTTGAAACCAAGAATCCTATAATCAATTAATATGTTGATTATCTCCTTAATTTTTTCTCTTCAATCCTACCACTAGGATATAAAACCCTTGTATACTATATTTAAGTAAGCTAATGAACTTTGCCTTGTCTTCATTTCCTTCAAGGATTTAAACATATCATAAAAAGATGTCTCAAACATATTTATCATGTCTTCAGGAACTGGCAAGACAGCCTATGTCTCAATATTTTCTTTTTGTTTCTACAAGTTTTATATCTTTTGATATATGACTTTGATGCCTTATTTTAGTTGGGTTAAATGGGCATCAACTAGTACAACTATGTCTTCTTCATGGATTAGGTGTTCACCTAGTCTATAAACTCCTACTAGAGTTAAGCTCATAAAATGTTCAACTCTCTAAAAAGTAAAATCCTCATTCCCAACCATGGTATTCTTTATTTTTACCCTCTCTAGGCCTACTATCTTTGGATTTAATTGCACACTGACTAACGACTCTATGATTTTTGGAGGCTCAAAAATCTCCATCTATGTGTTACTTGAGGTTCTAGGGGTATTTACCTAAGTGACACTTAACCCTCTAGAGGTAGTCATACTTATTTCCTCCTCTTACTTCATCAGATCCATTATACATGGCTTTAGTTCCTCATGAATAATGATGTTGAATGTACTGGTCATAACCCATGAATGTTGTAGGGTTAAGATCTTTTGCATCTTCTAATAAATGAACCATTTATGGATGATTGGACCATAAATGGGATTCTCATCACTGAATAAGTTAACTTCACTCAAAGGATGAGTGAAGGTTAATGTTATCTTCTTCTTTCTAATTGGGACAGATGTCGATTCAACATTCCTCTTCTACAAGGGTGCAACTAGAACTAGGTCCAAAGCTACCTTCTTCCCCTTTTGTTGTTCTACTTCCTTGGCTTAAGCTTGAGCCTCCTAAATTTGTTTTTCATAATCATCTGATCCATATGCCTCAACAAGCACTTTGAGTTCATATTCCACTATCTCCTTAGGACTAAGTATAGTCATGTCAAGGAAGAATACTCTGGCCTTTCAAGTTGGGAAAAAGAAGATTCCCCCTTACTAGGCCTTTTTCCCAATTTATCCTTCTTAGTTCTTTGTACAACTTGTGCTTGAGGTTGTTGTAGTGGTTATTCAGGAGGGGGCCTAGAAGAAGGTCCAGACAATAAGTAGTATTGAAAGGGCCCCATCTGTTATATCTCATTAGGTTTCTCATCTCTAGATAGCCTAGCCTCAAGCTTGATATTATGTTTCTTCAACCTAACCAACACATTTATGAAATTTAAGTCCCTGATACACATCATGTCATGAACACCAAGCCTATGTTCATAGGGGTAGTTTATTATTTTTGATATCAAATGTTTGGTGACCCTATCATAAAGGTCCCACTACCTCAAATCATCCAATTGTAAATTGAAGGAGTATTTGTGTTTGGAGATGACATCTACATGCTCTAAATTCTATAAAATATTCTTACTAGTGTCTAATGGAAAGGGGTGAAGGATTCCCTTTTTTTATCTTACATACACTATCTATACCATGGAAAATTTGGTATGAAACCTCTTGTTCTACCAATTTGGTTGGCACATGGACTGGTAGTTTGAGGTGCTGAACTAAGGTCCATTCTATTCTAATCGTTATGCAATCTAGATACAACTGGATATCTCCAATAAATTCCACATACTTCTTGACTAGAGGGCTGACCTATCCATGGGCATCCCTATAATAACTTATACCAAAGTTAGATATACACAATCACAAATGAATTATACATTGTGTCTATATTTGAATATGTGCAATTTGGAATAGTGATGGGAAATAGTGTGTCTCTCTTTAGGTGATGATTTTTTTATGTTAGGGATTTTGGTAGTGGTCAAGAGGGCACCTAGGAGATAGGAAATCATGAAAAAGTGGTTGTTGGTTTTATTATTTATGTCTAGAAAATTTTGTTTAAGAGAAATGTTAATCATCTCAACTATTAGGGGAGTGAGTCCATTTTATACCATGAAGTATACATAAGGTACCTATATTTTATTAATGTGTGTGGTGGAAGTTGATCTAAATAATCTATTCAAAAAGGTCATGATTATTCTTATTCTTTTCCTAAATTAGATAATTTGGATTTTTTTGGTGGGGTCTTGAATCACTTGGGTTTTGGTAAGCATCCATGGGGAAACGATGGTGTTTAAGTCATTTTTGCTAGTCCATGCTCTAATTATAGGCAAGTCTACCTATGGCTTGCATATATTTTAATATATTTTAAATGTAAGAGGCCAAATAATTGCAATATTTTCAAAAGTATGTTCCTAAACTATCCAATATTGATCAATCTTGCAATCTTTAAAAATGGGGGCGATAACATAGATATAGTGAATACCTTAGGTTTTGTAGCATCATGATGAAGACTAGTCATTTGGATGGAGACTAGGTCATTGTATCTCTGGAGGATTATGGCATTCTTTTACTCCTCCCTTATTATGGTTTGTATTTATTCAATGGTCTAGAAAAGCTCAAACCATTTTCTATCTTTGGTGTTTAATGTCACAACATCAAAGTTATTATCCTTGAATACTCTTCCCTCATTATTTAAAGCTAAATATAATTCTATGTCATCCCTTTACTATTATCTTTGAGTTACCATGATTTGGGGACTTGGAAATTCATCGCTAATGGTCAGTAAGTAGCCTCTAGGTTAGCTTGTTCTCACTCAGATAAAATTTGAACTCTTTTTGGCTTGACTATGATTGATGAGAGTTTAAATTAGGGATTTTTGTAGAGGCTAAGGCTTGTTTTATAGCTTTAATGGTGATGGTTATTTGGACTTAGGTGAGCTTGTGCTTTGGAATTGATTTATACCCCCACCTTTATACCTTTGCCTTTTCATGCTCACAAAATCTTCAATTTTGTCATTTAGTGCTTGTGTGGTACCTATGTGGCATCCATCTGGCAGCTTTTATGACATTTTTCATAAATTCTTTAAAAGTACTATCCATTGTCCTTTAAAATCCTTTTTTTTCTTCATGTCATTAAATATTTTCTCTTAGATCAATATAGACCATTGATCTTGATCCTAGGGATTATAAGTTATTGGTTGTCTTTGATTCAATCTCCATGGTTGTGCCACTTTTCACCTTCATAGGACTTCTAGGCTTTACATTATATCAGTCACATAGTAAATATCTTCCCATCACACATTATCCCATGGGACTTTGGAGGCTCTATTGAATAGTCCTTATTGATTGTGCTCTGTATAATCAGCTTGCTTCAATTAACAGTGAACCATTATTTTTGTAAGGTGTACAAATTTTAATTAGCATTGGGATATAAAAGGGACTTGGGATAAATATTTTAGGCTAAATTTTATTTCATGTTAATAAACATTCGAAAGAATTTAGGTTAAAATATTTAAGCTAAGTTTTAAAACACATATAAAGGGGCTCGAATAATAGAAGGATCTAATGCAAGGTTTTAACCTAGGGTTTTATCGTGTTGATAAACACAATAAAAATTTAGGTTAAAACTTTTAAGATAAATTTTATGGCATAGGAACTTCTTGTTAAAATAAAACATAATATAAGTCTTTAGCCTAAGGTTCATTGTATTTTTTAAAAATGCAATTAGAACCTTAGGATAGAGACTTAGATTAAGTCTATACATGCAAATATTAGAACACAAAATCATTTTATCATTAAAGCTCAAAGACACTAAGCATTATTTATATTTTTCAAAGGGGGTTTCATTGGTTAGGAATACAAGTAATAAGCTTTTGCAATGTTTTAGAGCATATTCTTATGTCTAAGCAAGATGATAAATAAGCTTAAATTTGATATCCTTCAAGACATCAATGATGGCCTCATAGATGTCAAATTATGTTCATGAGAACATCAAATTTAAGATCATGAAGCTCATTAATTCCATAGATCTTGGATTTAATATGCTCTATTAGATCATCTAGTCCCAACCAAATGTAGACCATTTATTAAGATCTGAGCACATGCATGCCATTGGTCCCTACAATCATAAAGAGGATTGAGTTAGCTCATGGATCAATGCATATGAAAATTAGACTAAGTTAAAGGCCTAAGTATTCAAATCATAATAAAGGGGGTCCCTTTACATATTATAGTGATAACCTAAGGTTTATCATATTTAATAAAATATAATAAACCATAGGGTAAAAACTTAGATTAAGTCTAAATTTTAATGCACATGGCCCTTTTAATATTAATATTGAACACATGAGTTCCACATGGTGACTCCATATGAATCCTAAGATTTTGACTCTATCTAACCCTTGGATGGGTCTGTAGAGAATTGATAGAGATCCAAGTTCCTGACACGGTGACATTTGTCATCCTCATGGGGATTTCTTAGGCCTTTGACATTTCAATACCTTGTTCACTCTATCAAATTTATTTTCATGAGTAGCCATGGATTGTTGATATGATTTTGGGACTTGATTGTGATCAGTTCCTTTTAAATTCTTAATGTTGTAGCATAAGTCTTGTTTGAAGGTTTTGTTTTGTTAATAAATATAACAAAACCTTCAGGTAAAAATTAGGATAAGTTTGTATTTAATAAAAGGGGACACATTTAATATTGAAGATGATCATGCATCATTAGATCATCTATTTTTCTTAAATGTAGATCATTGATCATGATCCATGTGATCACGTGAGATTGGTCAAATTGATCAAGGTATGTATACCAAAAATCCACACACCATGATTTTGAATGTCATAATACCTCTTAGACCACCTTGGGTCCCCTTTGGGACTAGTATCACCTTTCGACCCCCTAACCCATAACAGAGCTAAACTGTAATGAGTTTGGCTCAACTGTCTCAACCTAGCCTTTTACATCTTTTTACCCTTTGGAACTCAATTGCCAATGGTCTGGTTGATCACCGATGGTCAAGGTGCACCTCCTCAACCAAGAACATGAAAACTACCCACTTTACTTTTTTAATTATAAGTTATCTAAATCCTATTGTGAGTTACTACATAGACAAGTTAATCATAGAAGGCCTAGTTCACATGTTGTTGCAACTCTCTTACCTTGCCTATAAGAAGAGAGGATCTTGAAGGTGAAAGGGTATATACAATTATTATCAAGAGCTTTTTTCTTCTAGGAATTTCTTTTTATAGCTAAATCTCCATCAATAATCTAGTAATTGTATTAGAGAGCCAATTTGTTATTGCCTCTCCACCAAGCCTACAAGTACCATTACTTTGTCAGAATCAAGCTATATTTCACCAAATATCAACTACCCCAATCATCTACCCAATCAACTTATGGTAAGATAATTACTTGTTTCTTAGTATTTATCTACTTTATTTGTATTTTACAATCAACCTAGGCTTTACCCATCTCTCAAAATCCATCTTCTATATCTCATTAATCAGCCAGAATCACCAACCTAGTTATTTACATAGTAAACATCAATGTTTGACTCAACTGTTGATAGTCTATCCAACCCCTAATGTTCACCTTGATTGCCTACAGTCACCTCAACCACCAATGGTCAACTCAACCATTAATCATTACTGTGGAACCAAAAACTAGCAAGCTAATTTCACCTACTACACAAAATAAAACTTAATTTTATGTTCCTACCTATTCATAGACTCTTTTCTTATTTTATGAAGAATACCCCAACCCTTTCACACTAGTATTAATTAGTCTATCACTAATTTAATCATGTATAGCATATTTCTAAGCAAGCACTTTTGTATTCAATTTTAGTACCTTTTTATTGATTTATGTAAGTACCTTTATTTTTTTGTTTATAATATGAATTGTTTAAAACATGTGGATTGATAGCCCCTAAGGAAGCTCTTCCTTTTGGATCTAGCTATCACTAGGCAATACACTCAGCTATTTGTCTAATAAACAAGTTTGTTTTAGTACTTTTTTATCTGGAGGTCATCCTCCAAAGACAAAGAGGAGTTCATAATATTCTAATTTCAACATGTGCACTATCAATCAATTTTTTCAACCATGCCCTTAATTTCTTTTTTTCCTCTTTCCCAATAATAAAAAATAAATTCATTGAAACATTCTAGCATGCCTGATAAAACCCTTGTGTTTCTACTTGGGTTCTTATTTTCTTGTATTCTCTCTCTATTATATGCTCATTAATGAAATCAAAAGTTTCTTTTTGTCTTAAAATCAAGCGTATACATTGATTGCTTAGAATTTTAGTTCACATAACTTAGCTTAAAAGGAAAATTAATCTAGTGTAGCTTCACTTTTTATTATACACACCCAACTAAACCACTTTCACCAATTAAACATCAAACAAATTTGAGACAAGGCCCAACTAGGATTTCATAACCTAGAAGTATCCTTAACCTTTCTCAATGATCCTACTTGGAAGTCATTACCAAGAGGAGGAGAAACTCAGCTCTCTAGTTGGGTATAATCTCTAGATATTAATATATATTGGCTAAGCACATGACACCCTTATGGTTGTGGTGTGTAAAGTGAGGGGTAAGGCCCTAATACTAAGTTGTGTATAGATTACAATATAAATTATTTTGACCACCTAAACATAACCTAAAACCAACATTAGATTTCCTCTCTAGTACCCTCTCTACAAGCCAACTTCAGTCACACACCTTCTTAAGGCATAAGACAAAAGAAAGATTAATTAAAACTCTAGGGCTTAATGCATCTCTTAGAGTGTGATTTGATTTCTTTGATATTTTATTGTCTTCTCTTTGTTTGAGTAGTGAGATTGTGATTTCTATGTCCCCTATCTCACATGGTTCTCACTCACTAGCAATGAAGAGACCTTGCAGAGTAAAGCCTATCACCAAGCCAACCTACCTCTTCCACCTCTTCATCCATGGATTATACCTCTAAACCAACAAACTCTCTTCACCCTTCAATAATTCCTACCTTCCCTTAAGAGGTTCCTCAAGGAGATGCAGATTTTACCACTTTCCTAGACAACAATCTTGTAGCCTTACACCATTATCTTATAACCACATATTACCATATTCTACATT
The DNA here is from genome assembly GCA_037957365.1 of Torreya grandis. Lineage (NCBI taxonomy): Eukaryota > Viridiplantae > Streptophyta > Pinopsida > Cupressales > Taxaceae > Torreya > Torreya grandis. The sequence continues at coordinate 292,519 of JARHVA010006242.1, forward strand.
TATCCCCATCTATAGATCTTCCTTATGACATGCCTTCCCATCTCATGGGGAGTACCTCCCTTTCCATGATTACTACATAACCATTTACTACCTAACCTTCCTCATCAACCAAAAACCCCTTTGAGACTATAATTGAAAACCAACCAACTCAAACTACCACTGCCCTTATACCTTCTACTCCTAACAACCACTCCTTCACTATAGGATTGTCTATGTCTAGAACTACTAGCCTTCCTTTATTTACCACTAACCCATTAAAAACCACTCTACTTAAACTCTTTATGGTGTCCATACCCTCTACCTTGCCACCAATCAATATGAGGGTCAACACCCTTCCATTGGTCACCAACCCAACTACCACTCCTATTCAACAAGCACCCATTAGAACAACCTTTGGCTACATCTATAACCTACAAGGGCATGTACCCACTACCTAACTACCTACCTATACCTACCCTTATGTATCCCCCACCCAACCTTTGCCATCCACTTACTCATATATGGTAGCCTCCCAACCTTTTACCTACTATCATCATGTCTCCTAACGACCACAACAATATGCATCTTATAACCTTTCAGGTACACAACCCAAAGATAATTTGATGAAGGTGCTTCTAGATAATATGACCACCTTAGATTCATCTATTTTTGGTACTCACCACATCTTTTCATATGACCAAATTTTTAATGAACCCTATTTCAATTATTTTTTTGATTAAAATTAAGAAGTGAGAAATAGAGAAAGAAAGGTTGGGGATTAGTGATTATATGTACCCATATTGGTATGCACCATATCCAAAACAAGTTAGGAAATCCTCTTTAGCTAGAGAGGACAACCTATAATTAAGAATACACTACCAAAAAATATTTATTAGTAGGTTGATGAGTGGGTTGCCAAGCAACTTGCTTGTTCTAGGAAGTGACAAACTTCCTGAAGGATGATAGTCCACTATTTAATAGTTAAAAATGAAATGACAAAGTAAATTAGAGAGAGAGAGAGAGAGTTGTATGTACCATTTATATAATCAATGTTTAGTATTTATTATAATAGAGCAAGCAAAATACAATTTTGGTTTGTTAGAAGGCTATTTGGGCTAGTTTAAGGTGATTTGGGTAAAAGGGTAGTTATTGATGTTAGTAAGGTAACCGATGTTGGTAGGGGAAATAGAGACAAAAATTTGTAGAAGGCTTTCTTGAGTGGAGGGAAGGATATTTGATAGATTAATGGGGCTAGAAAAGAGTCGTATGAGGGGCTAGAGTGATGGTAAGAAGTCTAGATGAGGAGTTTGGTTTGGTTAAGGTAGAGGTATGGAGATGAATGAGTTTTTAAAATCCTCCTTAAGAAAGGATGGGACTTGTGTAAATGCTAATTAAAAACAATTAGAATTCATAGAATATAGAGATGCTTATATGATATAAGTACCTGAAGAAATACTTTTGATAAATATTTGCTAAGGTGATTGACCGAATGGAGATGAGTGTGTACCACTTGTTCACTATAGTTTGATCTCTTTTCATAATAAATTAATTCTAGTTCAAGATTTGACTAGTATAGAGAAGCTGTGAGTTTGGTTACAATGGATAATCACCAAAATCTTGTTAAGAGTGCTTTGAATCTCTTGAGTGAATTTATACTTCTAAGAGAGAATGTTTGTGAGGGCCCAAAATGGGTGGAGAACATTGCTTAAGCAACTGGCATCAGTGATCCCACCAATGTTAGTCTCAATTTTACCAATGTCAATCAAGGGTTGATCAACATTGATGGTATATAATAATAGGTCAAAAGGGATATTTTTGGCTCCTTTCTTATATTTCTCTATGCCAAGTGTGACACCGATTAAGAAATGGTCAATATTTTAGGTTGGGTATAAGGTAACTGGTTATAAATTAGTTTATAGGGTAAGAATTAGTTACTTGTGAGAGACCAAGTCTAGTGATGACTCACAGGGGGAGAATTGGTCGTGGGGTAAGGTGGCTAGGCAAGCTGGCACAAGGAATATTCAATTAATCCTAATTAATTAAATAAATATGTGGGGTAAAGGCATGGGTTAGGAAGACTTGTTACAAAGGGGTTCTAAGGGGGGTTTTGACATAACACATTATACACTTGTGTAACATAAATTTGGTGTCTACATTTGCCCCTTTTTATCTTGGTAAGTTGTGCCAGTAAGGCATAAGACAAAAATGAAAGTTGAGTGGTCTAGGCATGGGATGTGATATCATCCCCCTCAAAATGGGAACTGATTAGTAAAAACCCAAAATCAGTGATTGATTTGATAAGGAATAAATGAGATTGGTTAGTTGTGGGTTAGTAGTGTAGAGATGAGGTGGTGGTCATGAAGTACTAAAAAAATGTGTTGACAAGTTGAAAATAGGTGTGATCATGGAGGATTTTGGTTAAAGTTACCAAGGCACAACTTGTTATTGATAGCTAAGAAGTTAAGTTCAACAAAAATTTTAGATCCAATGGTCAAATGTGTTCCAAGTATCTAAGGTAGGAAGTATCCCTAAAAACACAATAGGTTACAAGTGATAGTATTAGTTAGTGACAATCTAAATCAGCTAATAGTCATACATATAAGGTATTGTCAATGTGTACTAGATAGCATGAATGATCAAGACACCAAACTCAAATGTAATAAGTGGGTGCATAATGAAACATATGTTTGGTTAATAATTGGCATGAGCAGAGATGAAAATGATCCCCATGGTCAAGTTTGTAAATGCAAGGTGTGTGTAAGGTTGCCCTAGAATTAAGAAGGGACTATAAAAAGTGATATGAAAGCATTAAAATACTATTGCCTGGTACTGATGTTAGTGGCAAAGTGGCTGATGTCAGTGGCCTAGGGTATAAATGGCTAACACCAGTGGTAAAAAGATTGACATCGGTAGCCTAGGGAAAAAATGGCTAACATCAGTGGCTGACCAAGCCTGATAAAAAAGGGGCTAGGTGGCTGACTGATTTCATTTAAATGTTGATTGGTCAGAGAGAAAGAAAAAGCCAAGAAAGTTGAGTAAATGGTAGGATGAGGTGAAAACCCAACTAGTGGAATGGTAACATAGGGACCAATCATCCCAGCCTAGTGGAGGTGGAGAGATGAGATAGGGTCCTTTAAACCTTTGGTTTGTGTTTTTTTGGTAATTTTGTTGATTTGAGTTGAGTACAAGGTGTAATAGGTTGTTAGTGAGTAGTGGGTGAGTAGTGGGGAGGTTAGGAGCATATTTAGGATTGTTTGGGTGGGTTTTAAGGTAGTTTAGGGTTAAATTTGGTAATGGGTAATGGGTAGGGTTCAACCTTGGAGACAAACTAGTTACTGACATCAATGGCCATCTATCGATGTCAGTTAAGGTATTCCTACCAATATCAGTGGCAAGGGCACTAATGTCAACATGTTTTGCATTAAGGTCGATAGTCTAGGCACCGATGTCGGTTAATAAGTGACTAAAATTAGTGGCCTTAGGAAAGTAAAAGGGGTAAAAATGGGGATAAAAAGAGTTAAAAAACCATGAATCCATAGAGAATAGGTAAATCATGTGGCATAGAGTAGATTTAGCTTAGTTGAATAGTGAGAGATTGGCTAAAAGGCCTAGTTTAAGAGAGATAGGTTGTAAGGCCTTAGGTGAAAAGGGAGAGGTTGGATATTTAGGTGGGTAGATGGCTAAGCTAGACCCAAAAAAACCTCATGTCTACTAAGTGATACCTACATAGCCAAAAAGGGCCTCAGGCCAATGTAGTTCTCCCATGGGATAGGTAAAATGGATAAGGTAGTGGTTAGAAAGGTCTATTGATTAATTTTATGTGTTTATAGTTGTAGGTGAGGCATGAGTTGACCCTAAGAGACCAACTTTTGACACTCTTGACGAGGATCATGAGAGATGTGTCAATAGAGGAGTGGGAGCACATGGCTACAGTTGGTCTTAGCAGATTTTGGTGGTGCTTTTAGGTTGCTTGAGATGTTAGATTGATGATCATACTAATTAAGAGGTGGGATCATACCACCAACACATTTCACTTGTCCACTGGTGAGATGACAGTCACATGAGAGGATGTATATAAGATCCCAAGATTATCACTTTAGGGTGAGTAGATTTTTACGTACATGAAGGAGGACCATGACATCCATATGGTGTCATTTTTTGGTGAGCATGTGAGTGAGGTTACATATCACTCATCATCATTTGCTTACGAGCCTTTATTTTTAGTGGATGAGGAGAAGCATCATCTTAGTATCCTAATGATGATCAACATCATGGTGTATGCACTGCTAGATGTAGATGGTGGTAGATTTTTGATAGCTTTGACAAGGATCCTAGCTCAGATGATAGAGTAGAGGATAACTTTTTCATGGGGGCCTACATACTTGGCTTAGTTGTATAGAGAGTTGTTAGGTTTGCATCTACATAGATGTTATATTTTATGTGTTGGGCATCTACTACATTGTTGGACATATGAGCACATCATAGTTATGTAGTCATTGGGACTACAATGCATGATTACAATGAGATTCAGAGTCAAGTTTAGATGATGATGAGAGGCCATGGCATAGACATGGGTTGATGGTGCTATGCAAGATATCATGCACTATAGAGGTATATTGGATGGCTTGAGTCTAAGAGATATTATCTAGCACCCTTAATTGATGTATCTAGTTTTTAGAGATCAGGGGGAAGAGCTCATTAGGCTATAAAGCACACTATGGGTTAAAGGCAAGATATTAGGGGAGCTTGAGATGATACCCATGACATGGGTTAGTGTTAAGGTGTGGAGCCTAAAAGCTTCACATATGAGTGCATTACCAAAGTTGCAGGTTCACACAGTCACCAGCATCGGTCAGGAGCGACCGACGTCGGTCCGATGTAATTGAAGAGACGTCAGCATCGGCAGAGGATCGGATGATGTCGGTCACAGGCAAGCAGAAAAGAACCGGCGTCGGTTACCTGTGCATCCAGAATGTTATTTCTAAGGATAGAAGCGAGTGTTTTCATGATGAGTTTAAGTCTTAGTCTTAAGTTCGCGTTTCTATTATTAGTAAGATTGTTTTTAGAGCCCTTGTTCAAGAGGCTTAACTATTGGTTATAAGTGCATGCTCAAGTCTCCTAATTCTATATGTAGAATTAGATCTTCTTAGCTTTGTGTGATTATTGTAGTAGTTCATTGTATGTGAATGTTGGAGAATAGTACAGAGTTGTATCAATCCAGGTTGTTGGAATTGATTGTACTTGAGAGAGAGAGCTCTTAAGGGATAGAGATCTAGAGAGAGATCTTGTGCATCTGAGAGAGGTGTGGAAGAAAGAAGTTTATTCAATTGTATTCCTTTTGTAAAGAGTTTAATACAAGTTTTTAGGGTGGTTTCTTGTATCTCTTGTTCTTTGCTATTATCTGATTCTAGTTACTTATCTATCTGATTTAATTATGTAGTTTATTGCTTTCATAAGTGTAATCATATTGTTGGTTGATCCCCAAAAGGTGGTATCAGAGCCTTGGTTATAGGTTCAGAGTTTGATATCCAATAATTGGTATCAAAGCTTAGGTTCACTAACAAGCAGTTCAGATCTGTGTAGTGTGTATTGATTACAGGTTGCTCACAGGAGTTTCTACAGGGATTTCTGTTTGAGTGGGAGAAGTAATGGCAGATGAAAGTAAACTAAGAATGGAGAAGTTCAATGGAAAAAACTATCAACATTGGAGAATGTAGATAGAGGACTATCTGTATCAGAAGGATCTATACTTACCGTTAGGTGGGATTGCAAAGAAGCCCACAGACATGGAGGATGAAGAATGGGAAGTTCTTGACAGAAAGGCTCTGGGGTCTATAAGACTGAGTCTAGCATCTACTGTGATATCTAATTTATCACAGGAAAAAAAAATGGTAGAGTTGATGACTACTCTAGCAAATTTGTACGAAAAACCCTTTGCTTCCAATAAGGTATATCTTATGAAGCAGCTATTTAATTTGCATATGCAGGAAGGTGGATCTGTATCTAATCACCTGAATGATTTCCATGGTATTGTAAATCAACTAAGTTCAGTCAAAATTGTATTTGATGATGAAATAAAATCTCTTTTAATATTATGTTCTTTGCCTGAAAGCTGGCATAGCTTAGTAATGGCAGTTAGTAATACTGCATCTGCATCAAATATTTTAAAAGTAGAGGATGTTGTTAGTGTTATCTTGAATGAGGAAATTCACAGGAAAAGCATAGAAGAGACATTTGGGAATGCTTTAAGTTTTGAGAGCAGGGGAAGGTAAAAAGAGAAGAGCAAAAAAGGGAGATCAAGATCCAAGTCTAAGGGGAAAGGCAGATCTAAATCTAGAAATGGCAGAAGGCCACAATGCTAGAATTGTGGAAAGATGGGGCACATAAGCAGAGATTGCTTGTCAAAGCCTGAGGAGGACAATCAGCATGAAGGAAAAGAAGAATCAAAGGTTGCAGGTATTGCACAAGATGCTTTAATATTCTCTTTGCATAATAATATATAATCTTGGGTGTTAGATTCTGGTGCATCTTTTCATGCTACCCCTAATAGGGAATATTTCTGTGACTATATCCATGGAGATTTTGGAATAGTATATCTAGGGGATGATGAACCCTATAAAATTATTGGCAAAGGTAAAGTGCAGCTGAAAATACAGAATGGCAACACATGGGTGTTGAGAGAAGTTATGCATGTTCCTAGCTTGAAGAGAAATTTGATTTCTGCAGGAAAGTTAGGGGATGAGGGTTGTACAGTAACTCTCACAGCAGAATCTTGGAAGGTGACCAAGGGTGCACTTGTTATGGCCAGAGGTAAGAGAGTAGGTACTCTCTATTTGTGTAATTGTGTTACTAACAATTCTCCTTTTGTATTATCTACTTCAGATGTCGATGCAAAATTATGGCACTCAAGGCTTGGCCACATGAGTGAGAAGGGGATGTCAATTCTTAAGTCTAAAGGTAAGCTTTCAAATTTGAAAAGCATGGATCTAGAATTTTGTGAGCACTGTGTATTTGGAAAACATAAAAGAGTTAGTTTTCTCAAGACTAGGTCTACAAAGAAGAAGCATAAGTTGCAGCTTGTTCACACAGACGTGTGGGGACCGGCTCAGGTAGCTTCTATTGGAGGATCACAGTACTATGTTTTGTTCATAGATGATGCTACAAGAAAGGTATGGATCTACTGTATTAAGAAGAAATCTGATGTATTTGAGACTTTTAAGATTTGGAAAGCTATGGTTGAGAATGAAACAGGCAAAAGATTAAAGTGCCTGAGATCAGACAATGGTGGAGAGTTCTACAGTTATAAGTTCAACTGGTATTGTTACATGCATGGAATCCATAGGCAAAGGATGGTTCTAAGGACACCTCAACAGAATGGAATTGCTAAAAGGATGAACAAAACAATCATGGAGCATGTAAGATGTATGAGATTGCATGCTGGTTTGCCTTTAGAGTTTTGGGCAGAAGCTGTTGACACTACAGTGTACCTGATTAACAGAGGACCCTCTACAGCTCTAGATGGTGGAATTCCAGAAAAGGCTTGGATAGGTAAAAAGGTAGATCTCTCTTTTCTCAAAGTTTTTGGTTGTGAAGCCTTTGTGCACGTAGATAAGGAAAATAGAAAGAAGCTCAATGCTAAATCTATGAGGTGCACATTTATTGGCTATGGCTCAGATGATTTTGGTTTCAAATTTTAGAATCTAGGAACTAACAAGATAATTAGGAGCCGTGACGTTGTTTTCAATGAAAAAGTGATGTATAGTGTTCAATTGAAGAAGCTAAATCAATCTGGGCAGAGCAATAGTGAATTAGACAAGGTGATGGTCCAAAATGAGCTCACGGGAAAAATAAATAATCACTTGTAGGAAAACACAGAGACTGACATCGGCAGGATAGGAACCGGCGTCGGCAGAATAGAAACTGATGTCGGTCATACAGGCACTGGCATCGGTCAAGAAGAATCGGCGTCGGCTAGTAACAAGTCTGGAGGTGACCGAGGTCAATCACTGTCAAAGAATTTGGGTGGACAGTGTGTTGTGAACGAGTCTCAAACACCCATCAGGAGGTCAGAAAGGGTAAGTAAGCCTCCAATTAGATATTCTCCTTCATTATTCTATTTATTGCTAACTGATGGTGGAGAACCAGAGAGTTTTGAAGAAGAAATACAGGTGGAGTCCAAGAGTTAGTGGGAGCACAGCATATTGAAGGAGATGGAGTCCTTAAGAGAGAACCAAACATGGGATTTGGTCGAATTGCCAGCTGGTAAGAGGACACTAAAGAAAAGATGGACCTACAGGTTGAAAGAAGGTGAGAATGGACAGATGAGATATAAGGCTAGATTGGTAGTGAAAGGATTTACACAAAAGCCAGGTATTGATTTTGGTGAGATCTTTTCTCCTGTTGTTAAAATGACTTCTATACGGATTGTACTGTCTTTGGTTGCTATTAAGGACTTGCATCTTGAGCAGCTAGATGTTAAGACAGTGTTTCTTCATGGAGATTTGGATGAGGAAATTTATATGGAACAACTGGAAGGATTTGAGGTCAAAGGTAAGGAGAAGTTAGTGTGAAGATTGAAGAAAAGATTGTATGGCCTCAAACAAGCTCCTAGACAGTGGTATTTGAAATTTGACATGTTTATGACTGAGCATGGCTACAGTAGGTGTCAATCTGACCATTGTGTGTATTTCAAGAGATTAGATAATGGTAGATATATTATTCTATTGTTATATGTAGATGATATGCTGGTTGCAGGATCACACATGCAGGATATCTCTGAGCTTAAGGTGAAATTAGCTCAAACATTTGCTATGAAGGATTTGGGAGCAGCAAAGAAAATCCTTAGCATGAGCATTAAGAGAGACAGGAAAAATCACAGGTTGATATTGTCTCAAGAGGATTATGTGGACAAGGTGTTGAAACAATTTAATATGCAGGATGCTAAACTGGTAAGCACACCTTTGGCTGGACATTTTAAATTGAGTAAAGAACAATGTCCTAATTCACATGATGAGGTAGAGTACATGAGTAAGGTTCCATATTCTTCCATAGTAGGGAGTTTGATGTATGTAATGGTGTGTACTAGACCGGATATTGCCCAAGTAGTGGGAGTTTTAAGTAAGTATATGGCCAATCCAAGTAAGGAACATTGGAAAGCAGTTTAGTGGATCCTTAGATATCTGAGAGGAACCAGCAGTAGGCACTTGTGCTATGGAGGTTCAGATACTTCTCTACATGGTTATGTAGATTCAGATATGCCAGGTGATTTGGATGGCAGGAGGAGCACTACAGGTTATGTTTTCACTGTAGGTGGAACAGCGGTTAGCTGGATATCCAAGTTGCAGAAGGTTGTTGCCTTGTCAACTACAGAAGTAGAGTATAGTGCAGCCACAAAATCTAGAAAAGAGATGATATGGATGACACGGTTCATGGAAGAGCTTGGAAGGGAGCATGGGAGTTGCAGATTGTATAGTGACAGTCAGAATGCAATCCATTTGGCTAAGAATTCAGCCTTTCATTCAAGAACAAAGCACATACAACTAAGGTACCATTTCATACAACATGTATTGGAAGATGGTGATTTGAAGCTGGAGAAGATCCATACAGATAGGAATCTTGCTGATATGTTAACCAAGCCAGTTACAAAGGAGAAGTTGAATCTTCATTCAACTTCTGTTGGTCTTCATGATTGAGTTGAAGATGGAGGAGCTAGAAGATGTTGCTGTACAGGTACTGGTGCAGCTGTTTATCTCCAAGTGGGAGATTGTTAAGGTGTGGAGCCTAAAAGCTTCACATATGAGTGCATTACCAAAGTTGTAGGTTCACACAATCACCGGCGTCAGTCAGGAGTGACCGAAATCAGTCTGGTGCAATTGAAGAGACGCCGGTGTCGGTAGAGGATCGGCCGACGTCGATCACAGGCAAGCAGGCAAGAACTGGCGTCGGTTACCTATGCGTCTAGAATGCTATTTCTGAGGACAAAATCGAGTGTTTGCATGATGAGTTTAAGTCTTAGTCTTAAGTTCGCATTTTTATTATTAGTAAGATTGTTTTTAGAGCCCTTGTTCAAGAGGCTTAACTGTTGGTTGTAAGTGCATGCTCAAGTCTCCTAATTCTATACGTAGAATTAGATCTTCTTAGCTTTGTGTGATTATTGTAGTATTTCATTGTATGTGAATGTTGGAGAATAGTACAGAGTTGTATCAATCTAGGTTGTTGGAATTGATTGTACTTGAGAGAGAGAGCTCTTAAGGGATAGAGATCTAGAGAGAGATCTTGTGCATCTGAGAGAGGGGTGGAAGAAAGAATTTTCTTCAATTGTATTCCTTTTGTAAAGAGTTTAATACAAGTTTTCAAGGTGGTTTTTTGTATCTCTTGTTCTTTGCTATTATCTAATTCTTGTTACTTATCTATCTAATTTAATTCCATGGTTTATTGGTCTCATAAGTGTAATCATATTTTTGGTTGATCCCCAACAGTTAGGAGATATCTTGGCCTTGTAGGCTGTTCCACCTATTTTCCCTAGATACAACATGATGACATTGAGGCATCACTTCCTTTGATGTTGGATATAGATGGACCTAATTTTGAGGAGTTGTTGGTAAGAGTAGATGTGGTTGATGCTAGATAATTAGGGCATATGAGGCATGGTAGGTAGGACTACATCTACTTGTACCAGTTAGGAGGCTAGTTCCACAAATGTAAGGTTTGGCACATTAGAGAGATGTTACTTTACAAGCCAAATATGTGGCCATATAAGAGAGGGATATAACCATGCAAGCCAAGGATTTCATGATTCAGGATAGAGATGTGGCATTATAGGCCAGAGATGTTGTTATTCAGTCAAGAGATGTAGTCATATAGGCTAGAGATACTATAGATCTAGAGAGGGATACAACATTATATGCCAGGGACATATCCATATAGGAGAGAGATGTTGTAGTCCTTTCATAAGATTCCTCATAGGTAGAGGTCCTAGAGTTATATGGTCAGGTGGGCCATATTTAGAGTTAGTTGGATAGTTTATAGGGATGAGTGACCTCATTGACAGTAGAGAGATATCAGTTGAGGTTAGCCACCTGGGCATTAGTAGTTATTCCTCCTCCTCTTCCAAAAGAAATAGTATAAGTAGTAGGACAAGTAGGTGTCATGGGTCCTCCACATACTGTATCTCGTATGAGATATAACACTAGACTAGATGAGATTGCATACTATGAGATGGAAATCTATGAGTTTCTATAGATTCTTAGATTTGTAGAGTTCAGGGAGTAGGAGCGGTCAGAGACACAGACCTCAGGTTCTGGTGCGTGGAGATAAAGACAAGGAGAGGGCGGTGGTGATACCACCTCATCACATCTACCATAATTTTGAGGAGGTCATGTTGATCCTAATTTTGAGATATATTTTTGTATTTATTCATTTATTGTATATATACTAGCCTGTGAGCCAACGATGCAAGATGTATATGAGAGAGAGATAAGAGATGTTGATATTTGTATATGATGTATATTGATTCATCACATATATATGATGAGATGTTTTATTCGACATGATGATGATGTAAAAATTATTTTCATCTATATTTTTATGGTTTTGGATGAATGTTTATGATATTGATATAATGATGATGTTGGTTTATTAGCACTTCCATATATAGTAGATGAGATTTTCTTGTTTAGTTTTCCCATATGTGATGGTATATGCAAAAAAATGAAATGGTTATGTTTATGAGATAAAGTTTTAGAACTTTCCATATGTGAAATGGTATATGCTTGGTTAATTTCTATTTTTAGCATGCTCCAAATGTGATGGTTTAATAAAAATATATGTTTTGGTCATGGTTTATTTCCTATGTATTGGTATTTAGGAAATTGTGAATCAGGTGCATTCTTAGTATTTACCATATATGTGATTGTTTTCATACTGAAAATGAGTGGTTTGGTCTTGGTCTATTTATTATGTATTGGTTTTTATAAAAATAATGGTTAAGTTGTATTCGTAGTACTTTCCATATATGTGATTGGGTGTTTACTAAAAATGAATGTGTTGGTCATGTTTGTTTGGTTTCTGCATTTTCCATATGTGATGGTGTATGCACAAATGATGGTTGTGGACATTGTGACATTATTCCTATATATTGTTAGTTAGGAGAATGGTGGTCATATTGCATTTTTAGCATTGTCCCATATATGTGATGGTATATACTAGAAATGATTGGTTTTAGGCATTGGTTTTGGGGTAGGTGTAGGATTTAGAGTTGTTATGTTTATGAGTTGAGATGGTGAGTTTTTCTATTGGAAAATGTATCTATAGAAGAAAAGTCAACATGTGAAGTGAAAGGTAAAAGAGAGAGACAAGGTGCTCATTATTGACACAAAACAAAATAACAATGTAAATAGGCTCTAAAGTTTGAACCTTTTTTTATGTATTGCATTAGTTGACCATTTGTTAGTTAGAAATGTGTGGTTATTACCTTGTGTTAAGTAAGCTCAAAGTCTCCTAAAAATGTTTTTTTGAGGGAAAGAGGGTGTAAAATGGAATATGAGTAGTGAGGTAGTGTAACCTTTAGAGTAATAATGGTATACCCCATTTGTGGGTTGCTCGAGAGTGACTATAGACAAGTCTATGACATAAAGTTATTGTGTTACTTTATTTATTTATTTATTTATTTTTATTATTTTTTTTTTATGTAAACTAATCAGTGCGAGAGGATCAAAATGGGATGAAGTTGATCAATGGTGAAGCTTTTGAGTCATATTTGCCTTTGATAGTGGTTTTTTTTTTTTTTTTTTGACTTAGCCATCCTTTAGGGGTATGGTCTAGTCTTTTTTATTTTGCTAGTTTTTTAATAGTTGTACTTCAAGGGAGCAGTCTATTTGAATGTAGTTGTCCTTCAAGGGAATATTCTACTTTTTTAAAGAGCTAGGCATGATTTGGAGTAGTTGATGTATCCCATTTTATTTTCTTTTGCTTTTTCTCTTTTTTTTTTGAGTCTTTTTATTACTTTAGTCATAGACAAGTCTATGGAGGCTTATAGGTTTTCCAAATTTTGGGACAAAACCAAAACATGTTGTAGGTTAACTAAGTGTAGAGGAATTAGGGTAAGGTCAAAATAATATGAATATAGTGGGTTTTCTCAAGGGATGAGCTTAAGTTAAACACAAGGTAACGTGTCACTTAATTAAAAAAAGAATGGTCATAAATGCAATGCATTTATAGGTTTAGGTTCTAGTCATCCTTTGAGAGAAGACAAGCAATAAGCTCCAGAGCCATATTTATGAGTTATAATATAGGGTCCTAGACAATTGGGAGAAAACTTTCCACATTTTCTCTTTTCCAAGTTAGTCACATGTTGACTTTACTTTAAGATGAGATCTTTAATATTGAAATCATGCTCTTTAAGGTTTTTGTCATAGGCATGTTTGATATGCTATTGGTAAACGTGGAGATGGTTAAGGGTTATGAGACAAAGTTCATCAAGCAACTCAAGTTGAGCCAATTTTTCTTGGAAAAAGTCATCATTAGTTAGAATGTCTTGTAATGAAATCCTAAGAGAAGGAATTTGGACTTCAAGGGGTAAAACAACTTCTATCCCATAGACCAAGGAGAAAGGTATAGCTCTTGTAGAAGTGTGAATGCTAGTATGATAAGCCCATAAATCATAGGGGATGTGAATGTGCCAATCCTTTACAACAAATTTAACCACTTTCATAAGGAATTTGGTCAAAGTTTTGTTAGATGCTTCAACTTGCCTATTAGCTTGTGGGAAATAGGGTGAAAAGAAGCTGAGTGTGATACCAAAGGCATCACAGATTTGTTAGATAGTCTTGTTTTTGAAAGACTTACCATTGTCATTATAATTTTTTAAGGTACACCAAAATGGCATATGAAATGATGGTTGATAAATTAAATGATTTTATCAGCCTTAATGGAGATGAAAGGAATGGTCTCAACCCCACTTAGTGAAGTATTCTATTGATATTATGATTGATCGATGATAAAGAGAGGAATGGGGGTTAATATCACCAATTAAGTATAAACCTCATTGAGAGAAGGGCCAAAATTCCTTAGCGACTAGTAAGGCATGACTAGGAATGTGAAATAGGTTAGTGTGTTGTTGATATTTGACACAACATCTAACATAGTCAGTACAATCATGAGAGAGTGTTGGCCAATAATAGCCAAGGTGAAGGAGATGTTTGGAAATTGTGTGACCATTAAAATGACCACAACAAATACCATCATGAACCTCCTCGATATCAAATGGAATCTCTTTACTAGTGAAACATCAAAGGAGGAGACCATCGAAACACCATTTGTAAAGAAGTCCCCCTAACATAGTGTAACATGTAGAATACTTTACAAATGCATGCCATGCATTTTGGGAGAGGTCAAGAGGAGTAATAGAGTAACAGAGGTAATCTCTGAGTTGAGTATACCACAAGTCATGTAGATCTTTAGTGATATTCCCCATAAAGAGGATGTTGGAGTAAATTTAATAAGGTAAAGTTAGGAGATGTATAGTGACATAGATTTTGGAGGAAGAGGAGGAAGAGGGTATGTGGGAAGCTAAAGAAGCCATTGTGTCTAAAAACTTATTGGTTGAGTGAGGAATGTTCTACAAAATGTAATGGTCAAATGATTCTAATAAGGTATATATATGATGTTTATACCATTGTAGAGTCTCATTCTTACATATATAATAACTATTGACCTGGTTGATGACTAATTATGAGTCACCAAAAATGGTTATGGATTTGATTCCTAAGAAGATAATTGTTTGAAGCCCTATAATTAAGGCTTCATATTTAGCCATGTTGTTGGTGTAGTCAAAGTCTAGTTTAAATGATAAAGGCATCATCTCAACATCAAGAGGGATGAGGATAACCCCCACTCCCCCATTGTTTTGACATTTAGACCCATCAAAGGACATCATCATTTGATAGGTGATACCATCAGTAGAAAGTATAGTAATAGACTCATTGAGGAATTTAATATTTAAGGGTTGGCTATCAAGGAGAGGAGTGGCAGCTAGTTAGTCAGTGATGGTTTGCACTTTGATGGAATTTTGATGGATGAATTCTAAATCAAATTTAGCTAGAAGCATAAGCCATCGAGTGATGCATTGGTTGTGGTATGTTTTAGAGTGCATGTATTTGAGAGGGTCAGTGTGGGTGATAACATAAGTTTTTTGGTTGAGGAGGTAATGTCATAGTTTAGAAGCTAAAAATACCAAATTAAGGCATAACTTCTTGATATGAGTGTAGCAAGTTTCATAGTCAATAAGCATTCAACTTATGTAATAGACTACTTGCTCATGTTCATGATCATCCCTATGTGTTATCATAGCTCCTAAAGAATGGTTGGTTGAAGAGATATAAAGATATAAGGGTTGGTCCTCTTTAGGTGGGATAAGGATGGGTAGAGAAAGGAGATACCATTTGTGTGCGTCAAAGGCTTCCTCATAATTTTTATCCCAATGGAAAGGAATTTCCTTTTTGAGAAGATGGTGAAAAGGTTGATAATGATATGATAGCTGAGAGATAAAGCGATGAATTAGTTAGAGTTTACCTTAGAGGCTATGGAGTTGTTTGAGTGTGGCTAGTGGAGGAATTTTGAGGATTTCTCAAACCTTATCAGGGTTGAATTCAATACCTCAAAGAGAGATGATAAAGCCCAAGAGTTTTCTAGAAAGAACACCAAAAATGCACTTCTTTGGATTAAGTCAAACATTATAGTGAAGAAGGCAAGTGAAAATGATTTTAAGGACCCCCAAGTGATCTTGACAAAGTTTATATTTCTTGAGTAGGTCATCGACATAATCCTCCATAATTGTGTGTAAGAGGTCATGAAAGATATAAGTCATGGCACATTGATAGGTAACATCAGCATTTTTTAGTCCAAAGGGCATAACCTGATAACAAAAATTTCCTCATAGGGTGATAAAGAGTATTTTATGTTGATCTTCAGGGGTAACTAAGATTTGATTGTATCCTAAGAATATATCCATAAGTGATATCTCATGACTAGATGTTTAATCAATAGGTTGATCAGTACTTGGCAAAGGAAAGTCATCATTTAGATAAGCAAGGTTGAGGTCATGGTAGTCAGTGCAAATATAAATTCCCCTATTGCTTTCATAATAGATACAATGTTAGAAACCCATGGTGAGTAGTCAATAGGTTTAATGAAGTTAACAGAGAGGAGGCATTGAAGCTCATCCTTGATAAGGAGAGCAATATGAGGATGCATTTTTTGAAGATTTTGCTTAACTAGCTTAGCATCATGATTAATGACAATATTATAGGTTACGATTGAGGGGTCAATATCAGGCATGCCTTTATAGGACCAAGCAAAAGCCTTACTATGGTCATAGAGAAATGTGGTGTAGTCGGTTTGTTCAGAAGAATCTAGAGATTGACCTTTTTTAAGAATATGAGGGGCATCATGAGAAGGAAAGTTAATTTCGATGGTTGATTTGTTTAGCATAACTTATGTCTCAGAATGGAGTGATAATTTGATGTAAGAATCATCGGCACCCATATAGGTAAGAATGTTGTCATTAGTGGCAAAAGAGATGGTGTTAATTATGGGAGAATCCTCATTGATCATTTGAGTATGTATGAGAGGAAAAGACCATGTTTCCCTACCTTGGTAATGGGTAAGGGGGCCCAAGTGAATGACATTTAATAAAAAATTAGGATGTATAGATAACTCTAATTTAGTGGGTGATGGTGGAGAAGAGGAGTTGGAAGGAGATAAAAATTCTTTAATGATGGGAATAGAAGGAGTATTAATGGATTGAGTTAGGTCAACATAACCAATGCCATGCCTTTGTTTATAATTTAAAATGGTGTCATGGGTAGGGTATTGAATGGATGTCTGAGCACCTTGCTCATAAAATCCTATGATAAAACCTTTCCAAGCACACCTATAGAGATAAGTATGTGCAAAATTAGGCTTTATTAAGAAGGAAAAGTCATAATTAAACTTTTGAGGTGAAGAGGATGAATTACCCATGATAAGAGATTGATCAATTCCCCTAAATGTAAAGTTAGTTTTGAGATGGGGTGGACCATATGGGATGATCATACCAATATGAGGATCATAGTTGGCACTCATGTGAGGTTTCCATATGTTTGAGGGGTATGGAACATGTCAAGATTTAACAAATGATATTCACCAAGTGATAATCATTTGAAGGTTTCCTCCATGGGATCCTTGTTGGGAACTTGTATAGTTGGTATAGGTGTGTCTGGGGTAGTAAAACTTGTGGAGGCTTCAAAAGTGGGTTGTGGAGGTGATGATGTGTTAAAAGGAATAAGAAAATCATTTGGGCTATAGGTCATGTTACATGTCTTGAATAGAGGTAGGTCGGTGGGAATGAATGAACTTGACCATTGTATTCAAATTTAACACAACAGTGTAATGTGGAAGGTACACATGGCATAACATGTATTTATGGTCACCTGAGAAGTATATTTTATTTAAATTCACCCTATAAAATATAAAATAACTTGAGAAGTATACGAGGACCCACATGAATGTGCAATACCATGGTGCCAATAGTTATAGTAGTAGAGTCATTAAAAGAACATAACACTACATCCATTTGTGATAAACAATTATCAAGGAGTGATAATTACTTGTAAGCTTGGGTTGAAATGATGTTGATTATAGCTCTTCCATCGATCATAACTCTCTTGACATGAATTTTCTCAATGTAGGTAGTGATAAATAAGGTATAATCCTAATCTTTAGGATGCTAAGAGGGGATCTCTGAATCACTAAAAGAGATCATAGAAATGATGTTGAGAGAATTGATGAAGGCTACAAGGGGTTGAGGATCTTTAGGTTGAACTTCAATGACTTGTAAGGAACTAAGGAGAGCTTGTTGATGTTGGGATGAGTTTTGAATTAACTCATACATAGACATCTTCATCAGGGATTGGTGAAGTTGCTTCACCATGGAGTTTTGGATAACTCCTGATGATGACTATTGTGGGACACCCAAGATGGAAATTTTGGTATTTAAAGAGGGGATGTCCTTTGTAAAGGGGTGAACCTAAGGATTAGATACCTTTTCCTTTCATTTGTCTTTTTGATTTTTTGATCATGCAGTCACATTGAGAATGTTAATCTAAAATATAAGTGAAGGAGGTGATAGAGAAGGTACAATAACATTTTTGGGTTTAATGTGAAAGGGGGTTTTATGAGGCATTGTAGATGTTGAGAGTTGAATGTTAGGATTCTCAAATGATTTAAAAACCAAGAGAGAATAAACATCTAAATGGTGATGAATGACTATTTCGAGAGATTTACAACTCTTAATATCATGTCTCAGATAATGATGATATAAAAAAACTTGTGAATCATTAAACCATAATGGTTTTGGTCTAAGAGGATCAAATGGTTTGATGGGGGGAAGAGTTATTGCTAATGCTTGAAATAATTAGAATAGACATAATACTTGAGAGCCTTGAAATGGGTTAACACTCATCATAGGTGGAGTGGACACCTTTTTGAGTTTGGTGGTGATGGGTGTAGTCTTGTGTGACACCCTTTTAGGTGGTGGTGAGCCCACATGTTTCACTTCCACCTTTTTAAGTTTGGGTAAGAGGGTGATAGATGTTGAAGGTTTGTGAAGTGGTAATGGTAATAATGGAGGTAATGTCACTTTATGTTTTACATGGGTTGGTGATACTCCCTCCAAGGTAGAGGGATGTAGACCCAAAATGGATGGTAAGGTTGAAGATGTAAGAAGGGTAAATCAATGAGGTTTTGAGGTTTTAACTTTATTCTTTGGTTTAGGGAGAGAGACACCCCCTTATTTTTGAGGGGTTAAATATAACTTCATATGTAGATGAACTAGATTATAAATTGGTCATTTTCCTAAAGATCTTATCTGTTTCAATGTGGCAAATGCATTTGAGGTGGAAGGTTCTGAAGTAGAAGAGGAGGCTTCTTAAAGCTTAGGTGAAGCAACACGCACCTTATCAAAAACTTAGGATAAATGGTTATGAGAGGGTTAGAAATTAAGGGAGATACTCTATATTATGGATAGGGAATTTTAAGGTGATCCCAGAATGTTGCTTGATCTAATTTATTAGAATCAAGGAATTCAAGATTTTCCACTAAACATGAAAATGGTTTGGATGTCATTAGTGTGGGTTCAAATAGTTTGTCTTTGGATGATTGAGAGATAGGAGATTTATTTGCCTCTGATATTTGCATCCAAAGATGGGAAAGATTCAAAATAGGGTCATCTTCTTTAGTAATAGATGAAGAAGTATGTTCCTTTACAAGAGGTGGATAATGAGGAGATGAGGGCTCTTCAAGGGGATACATAAATGGTATGATTATTCATTCAACATGTGGATGAGAAAAATGCAAGGTAAGATCCTCCATGGGTAAGAGGAATGGAAAGATGGGTTGGTTTTGGGGTGGTTCAATGGTTTCTTCATCAAATGTTAAAGTGGAGAAATCCAACTCATCTATTTGTGAAAGAGGAGTGGATGAGTCACTTTCTTCTATTGGTTGAAGAAGAAGTAATAAAGGATTTCTATCACTATCTATTTGAGGGGTAGGAGAAGCATGATCTTCATTTTATAAAAGTGTAGGTGAGGTAAGTGAAAAGGTAATTGGTGACTCCTCATGGGGTAATGAGATTGATACAAGTTGTTCTTCCTCTTGTGAAAGCAGAAGAGGAAAAATAGGTTCTTCTGTTGAAAGAGGACATGGAGTCAAACCAACTTCTACCATTTGTGGGATAGTAGGTAAATTAGGCACCTCCTATTGTGGCAATGGTTAGGTTAAGGGAAATATCACATTGAATATAGGAATCTTATGATCTAAAAAATATTTAGGATTAGTGTGGACTATGTTTTGGTTGGGCGTGTGATTAGGGAAGGGTTGTTTGAATATGTCCATATTCTAGTTTGGGGAGCATTTGGATTATCTAAAATAAGATCACCCCTATCCAACATACTTTGGAAAATATTTTTAAGAGTTTTTAAATCATTGATGTTGTGCCCTTTGGCATGATGATAATTTTAAAACTCATCCTCTTTAAACCATGTTAGAATGGGTTGAGAAGGATCAAATTAGATTGGAGGTTTGATAGTAGGAAGGTTTAAACTCCTTAGTTGAGTAGCTTTTCTAAAATAGAGGTGTATGACTCCCTAATAGGAGTATATTATCATTTCTCATACCATTTTTGAAAGATCCTTATTGGGTTGATTGGGTTTGATTGTGTTGTGAGTTGAGTCATGCTTGTAGAAGAAGTGGATTTCACAACCACATCATTTGCAAACCCTTTAGATTTTTTTATTTGGATGGGAATTTTTAGATGAAGGATCATTTTCTTTAGAATTAGAATTTTTACTACACAATTTGATCCTATCCTCATCTATGGCCCAAATTTCAAGCTTTCACGCCATTGTGAAAGCTTCATTGAATGTGTGAAAGGTTTGCACTTGAAGTGTGGATGAAATATGTTTTGTACATGCTTTAGAGAAGAGCTTAATGAGCTCAGGTTGAGGCATGGAGAAGGAGAGTTAGTTTATGATACCTCTCTAATGAGTAATAAAATTGGCAATAGCTTCATTGTAAAAATTATTGAATAAAATAAAGGTTTGTTATGGAAACCTTTTTGGAGATATTAATGGAGAAGTGATCAAGGAAAAGTTATGCAAGTTGAGTGAAAGAGAATAGTGAATGGTACGTGATGGAACTATACCAATCCAAAGTAGCTCCTGAAAGAGACATGGGGAATGTGTGAAGTAATAGTGCATCATCATGTCCTATAAAATAACAAGCATGTTTGAATGCTCATAAGTGTTGTTGTGGGTCCTATTTTCTCTAGAAAAGGGCAAATTTTGGGAGTTCCAATTAGTTTAGGTATGGATGAATTGGTACAAAGGGGTGAATGGGTTCATTACAAATTTGATCATAAGATATAATATTATTTGATCCAAATATAGATGTCTCAAGGTTGCTCATTTTATCAATGAGCATTTTGATGAGGTCAGGAGGAGGATTTGTTTGAGAAACACCTCCTACATTGTAAGGAAGAGAATAAGAAGTTGGAGGCATATATGACACTACCTATTATGGTTGTGCTGACACAACATAAGGATAGTGAGTCATAGGTTGAGGCATATAAATAAATGGGGATTACCTAATTGTATTAAGGGAAATGGTTTGATTTGTGGTTATGGGTTGAGTGGAAGGCATATTTACACTTAGTGACGGGTGAGTTGTGATTCAGGTGTTAACAAGTGCAAGATTTGATGGGATGGGTACCACCAAGTTCTAAAATGAGGTTGAAATAGATTTCACCCCTTGTGCTTGTGAAGGTAAGTAAGTTATGATAGGGTGGAGGTTGGATTGAATGGTAGGTGATGTTACACTTGGATCATGAATAATTAGGCTATTGGTTGATGTGATGGCTTAGGTAACCATGGAAGGTCCAATTGAACTTGGATTTGATACCATAAATGATGTTGGCATTCTAAGGAGTGGGTCACCTAAAGAGGTTCAAGTTTGGCTTACAAGAAGGTAATATTGTAGGGTGGTTACATTACAATTGAGAAATCAAGAAAAATCTTGATCACATGCAACTACAACAAAAATTTGATTGGGGTTGGGCATTATTTCCATATCTTATTCCATTTTTAATTCAAAAATAGAAGGGGAACATGGAAGTGGTTGATGGCTTGCATAATCAACAAGTGTCTTTGCTTGGCTTCATGTTAAAATGATGTAAAAGAATACACTAACAATCTGAAAACATTGTGTTAAGGTTAGGTTCAAGGTAAATGAGGTTCAGAGAAAGTTTAAAAATGATATGTGAAGTTATTATTTAAGGTAGACTATAAATTTAAAAATGTACATAGTCATCAATGTCGATCACTTATAACTAATGTCAATTGGGGTAGCTACTGATGTCAGTTATATGCAGTCGATGTCGATCACTATGGAAGTCTAGAAAGTGTGAAAAATTATTTTTTGGGATTTAGAGAGTGAAATATAGGTGTTTGAAAGGTTTTAGAGAATCTTTATGAGAGTGATAAACACTTAGGAAGTCTAGTTTATAGAGATTATTTGACTTTTATATTTGTTAAATTTGGTTTGATCTCATGAATCAAAAAATAAGAATCCTCATCGACTCAAAAATATAGAAAATGGAAAATAACATGTGACCACTAATACTAACTACTAGAGATTAATTTTAGTTATGTTGGCTTATGCCTTAATTAGAGAATTAGAAGAATAATTCACTGTTGTAGGTACTAAAAAGTAGTCTAAGGATGGTTTCAAGTAAATTTTGGTTTTCAAAAAGTATCATGTTAGACTAGGTATGTAACCTATGCCAAGAGCTTGCTCTCCCCACTTCATGATCCTAAAGCTAAGCCAGGTCACTTAGCCAAAATATATCATTTGCCTAAGTTTATACTCTACCAGAGAATAGAGTTGGATCTTCCCTTGGTAATGATGTCCAAGTAGAATAATTGGTTAGGGTAAGGTGATCCACTAGGTGATGAAATCCTGATGGACCTTATCTCAAGTATGTTGAAGTTCTTATTTTGTATTTATGGTTTGGATGTGTAACATTTGCTGATCTAAGAGGATATCTCCATTTGTTAAAAAATTAAGTTGCAATATTCTGATCAGAATGATTACATAATATAGAGATCATCGAGAGCTTTCTATCACTTTTCATGGTTTGCAAAATGGACACCATATGCAAAAGATATGGTCTGCTAAAGTTCTAATATGACAAGGAAAAAATGTGGTATTGTAAGATGACATGGCATAATGTGGACATGCCAATTGGTCCAATTAGGTGACAACACATGGTAGTCAATAGGAATCCAAAAATTTGGGTTTGGTTGATTTTCATCTTTCCTTTTATTTGAATTTGTATTTAAAACACAAAGTCCATAGAAACCCCACCAATGTGGGATAATTATTTTAAATGATTTGTAATATTTCCTTGGTAATACAATTACCAAGCCCCATTAAGCCACATGGGAGAACCAACACTTGCCATGCCAAACTACCTTGATGAGTCAAGCTACCTCAAGATTACATGCTATGTATGGAGACCATGAGAAATGTTAATCCATAGACCTTGAGATTGGAGATAACTACCAAAATGCATGCCACATCTGAGTCTACATAGCTCATGATTATCTTCCAACTTACCATGTCATAAACTGTGAGAAATACCAAGTCACATTCTAAGTCATAGAACTCGAGAATAGGTCATGCATATTAGCATATATGCTAAGTTGGTACACCTACCAACATACATGTTATGTTTGTCCCCTTGAGCCCACCAAAAGGGGAATTGGAAATGTAAAAGGTGGATACTCAACTATTAAAAGACATCAAATCCATTTTAGTTTACCAATGTGGGACTAAAAAGATAGCCCAAATGCCCAAAAAGCTATTATGATGACTTATCCTGCACCTATTATGCAAAAAGGGATAAGTCTTGACTAA
This sequence comes from Torreya grandis, assembly GCA_037957365.1. Lineage (NCBI taxonomy): Eukaryota > Viridiplantae > Streptophyta > Pinopsida > Cupressales > Taxaceae > Torreya > Torreya grandis. Next base: position 316,006 of record JARHVA010006242.1, read on the forward strand.
TTAAGCTATAGACTATCAAACAATATAAAAGCTATGAACTTCTATTTGAATGTAAGATTCTGCTAACTATGTATTTTTATTTTAATAGGCCAAGAGCTAGTTTAAGCTTGGAGATAGCTTTAGCAAGTGGATTATAATCCAATTTCTAACCTATATACATAGAGATAGTCTTTTCATTTATGTTTTGTAATTGAAAAGAGAAATATTATAATGGATTGACCAATAGTTTGAGTGGAGGGACCAAAGCACCTTTGAAATGGGATTGAAGACTGAGGAAGGATTCTGTGTTACCGAGCTTGAGTATATCATCGAAGGTGGAATTCTTGGATAGAGATAAGACTTGAGGAGAGTTGTGTATCATTTCAAACAATTTGTAAGCTTTTGTTGCATAAATTTAATATAAATGGTCCTCACTATTGGATGGATACAGAGACATAAGCAAGAGATGCCAAACTCTGTTATCAATGTCGGATGGTAATTTATCATTTGATTATATGTTTTATTTCAATTTCTGATTTTTAATATAAGCAAAGTTTAAAAATTGACAAATTATGATATTTTTAAAATAAAATCAGTTTAATTGGTGAATGGATGTTAAAAGTCATTTGATAGTTCCAATCCAATTCGATAATTGAGAACATTTAATTTCCAAATAATTGCAAGTTCTTTTGAGTATTTCAATAATTTGATAAGTTTGAGAATTTTAGTATCCATAATTTAAACTTCACTTAGAGTTTATCAGTGTAGTTTATGGATCAATTTTGGTATCAGAGCAGTTGATCAATGGGATTTAATAGTTGGTTGTTGTTTTTGCTTCCATTTTGGAATTTGTTTCAATTTTTGTTGATTGTGCAATGGGAAATTTGTCAAATAGAGCCAAGCTTGATGAGCTTGAATCATATAACCAACATATCCAGGAAGAGAATGCTTTCTTGAGAGCAAGATTGTACTCCTTGGATGAGGATATTGCCCATTTGAAAACTGAGTTACGAGCCAAGGATGAGCTCTTGGAAAAAATACAAAATGGTGGACAAGTTAAGGATTTACCTTCCACTGTAGATGTAGGCACTATGACAGATGAAAACATTGTAAGTGAATGTAAGTCATCAATTGATTTTCCTTCCCATGAAGAATCTAATAACAATGATTTTGGTAAATTTGAACAATATACAAAAGGAATAGGTTCAAAATTACTTATTAAAATGGGATTTAATGGAAAAGTCCTAGGAAAAGATGGTCAAGGTGATACTAACCCCATTTAGGTAGAGAATAAGCCTAATCGTGTAGGGTTAGGATACAAATCTAGTATTCATAATGAAACAAGTGAATTCTCTAAGAAAGTAGAAGAAAGATGTGCTATGGAGAAGTGTAAACCATCTTAGATGGAAGGTAAAACACATTCTTTTCATCAAACTCACAATAATGTTGATTCTAATTCTACCAGACAACATAAATATTCCAACGTTCTATTTGATTATGGTACACACAATTTATGTCACATTTATCTATGTAGTTTTTATGGATTGTCTAATCATTGTGTAGCCAAATGTTGGAAACGTAAATATTTGTTAGGAAAGATTTTAAAATACTATTCTACTAGATAGAGTTTTGAGAGTAGTAATAAGAGTATGTTTTCCAAAAGAGTGGACAAATTTTTTTGTACTCATTGTAACAAAAGTGGACATCAAGTTGAAAAGTGTTGGAGACTTTGACCATCACACCATACTAGTAATGGTAAGATTAATATGGTTAATAAACCTATCAATAAGGTAATTAATGAATTTAAATCAACCCATACTAATATTAGTAAATCCAATAAAGAAATATCACCAACTAAACAGGAAAATCTGATTAAGAGGGTTGGTAAGAAAAATTTGACTTTCATGTTGTCATGATTAGTGGATTGATAATGCATTCATGTTGCAAAGCAATTTTGGGATTCTTGTTGTATAATGATAAAGGACAATTACCATGCTTTAAATGTTGATATGGTTTATTGGAGTGGCCTATAGAGAAAAACCAAGGGATAGGTTTAACATACTTGGATTACTTTCTCTTGTTTGGGATTTTAAAACTTCATTTTTAAACCTTGACATCAGTATATATATTTTATATGTTGTCTTTTATATTATGCAAATAGAGGCTTATAAGACCCTTTATGGGCACCATTTGTAATTGTACTAATTATATAAACTATTTGTATTCATGCATGATATTTGCACATTCTATAAGTCCCTTATTAATTTTTGGGCATTTTATTGTAACTTTTAATTATGGTTACAAATAGCATGTAAAATTATTACACCAACAAATTGGTTTCCAGTTGCACTTGGTGAACAATTTGTAGTGATTGGTAGATGCACCATTTTTAAGATGCAACATTTGAGTAAGAAGTTTGTTTCTATCCATAATGTGATAATGGGTAGATATTTGTTTTTCACTAACATTTCAAGGATTCAGTTTGAATTTTGAATCATTAGCATGATATGTTGTAATGATGTTTTTATAGAAGCATATTAATGGAGACCATGCTTTTGGGGTCCAAAAGTACTTAGTGGGGAGGTTTGCTCCAGGAGGATCTCTCCATTTATTAAAAAATGAAGTTTCCATATTCTGATTAGAATGATTTCATAGTATAGAGCTCATCAAGAGCTTTTTAGCACTTTTTGTGGTTTGTAAAATGGACACTGTATGCAAAAGATATGGTCCGCTGAAGTTCTGATACGATAGGGAAAAAATGTGGTGTCATAAGATGATGTGGCACACTATGGACATGCCAAGTGTTCCAATCAGGTGACAACACGTGGCAATCAATAGGAATCCAAAAATTTGGGTTTGGTTGATTTTCATCTTGCATTATATTTGAATTTTCATTTAAAACACAAAGTTCGTAAAAATCACACCAATGTGGGATAATTGTTTTAAATGCTCTATAATATTTCCTTGGTAATACAATTACCAAGCCCCATTAAGCCACATGGGATAGCCAACATTTTCCATGCCAAACTACCTTGTTGAGTCAAGTTACTTCAATATTACATGATAAGTATGGAGACCATGAGAAATACCGAGCCATAGACCTCAAGATTGGAGATAAATACCCAAAATATGTGCCACATCTGAGTCTACACAGCTCATGATTATCTTCCAACTTACCATGTCATAAACCATGAGAAATACCAAGTCATATGTTGAGTCATAATACTTAAGAATATGTCATGTATATTAGTGTATATGCTAAGTTGGTACACCTACCAACATACATGCTATGTTTGTTGCCTTGAGCCCACCAAAAGGGGCATTGGCAATGTAAAAGGTGGCCTCTCAACTATTAAAAGACATCAAAGCCATCTTAGTTTGCCAATGTGGGACTAAAAAGATAGTCCAATCACCCAAAAATCTAGGCCAATGACTTGAACCCTGCACCTATTGTGTAAAAGGGATAAGTCTTGACTGACCAAGCTACGGACTGTCAAACAATATAAAAGATATGAACTTATATTTGAATGTAAGCTTCTGTCGACTATGTATTTTTATTTTAATAGGTTGAGAGCTAGTTTAATCTTGGAGATAGCTTTAGCAAGTGGATTATAATCCAATTTCTGACCTATATACATAGAGATAGCCTTTTTAGTTATGTTTTGTAATTGAAAAGAGAAATATTGTAATGGATAGACCAATAGTTTGAGTGAAGGGACCAAAGCACCTTCGGAAGGGGATTGAAGACTAAGGAAGGATTCCATGTTATTGAGCTTGAGTATATTAGTGAAGGTGGAATTCTTGGATAGAGATTAGGCATGAGGGGAGTTGTGCAGTGTTTCAAATAATTTGTAAGCCATTTATTGTGCAAATTTAATAGAAATGGTCCTCACTATTGGGCAGACCTAGAGATTTAGCCAAGAGATGCTGAACTCTGTTATCAATGTTGGATGGCAATTTGTCATTTGATTACATGTTTTATTTTAGTTTCTAATTTTTAATATATGCAAAGTTTAAAAATCAACAAATTATGACATCTTTAAAATAAAACCATTTTAATTGGTGAATGGAAGTTAAAATTCATTCGACAGTTCCAATCTAATTAGATAACCAAGAACATTTAATTGCCAAACAATTACAAGTTCTTTTGAGTATTTCAAGAATTTGATAAGTTTGAGAAATTTAGTATCTATACTTTAAACTTCACTTGGAGTTTATCATTGTAGTTTATGGATCATTTGTGACCTATAATTCATTCATAATGCTTTAATTAACTAGATGTGTTAATTATCCAATAGATAGAGATTGAAATGTAGTATATTTTAAACCCAAATTGAAATTATGTTAATTCAGATGAAAACAAAGAGGAATGGGAAAAGAGGATGATTTTCATAATCCTATCTAGTACATGTAGAAGAAAAGAATTCCTTTTAACTTGAAAAATATATTGAGTTTATTTTGTGAAGCAAAAAGAATGTTAGAGTAAGAAAAGAGTTCAATTTACTACTTCTAAAACAAAGAAAATTTTAAAAATTGCATTTTGCTTTATTTTTATTTTTTTCTTTTTCTAAGCAACAAGAGGAGAGAGAAAGTGTAATAAATGACAAATTCACTACTGTGCACTTGAGTTAATAATTAAAAAGAATACAATGAACCCAAGGAAAACTCCAGGTGTCCTATCAGGCATGCCAAAAATGTTTCAATTATTTTTTGATTAAATTTAAGAAGTGAGAAATATAGAAATAAAGGTTGGGGATTAGTGATTATATGTACCCATATTGGTGCACACCATATCCAGACAAATTTTGGAACTCTTCTTTGGCTAGGGAGGACCACATACAAGTAAAAACACACTACCATAGAATATTTGTTAGTAGGTTGGTGATTGGGCTTCCAACCAACTTGTTTGTTCTAGGAAGTGACAAAATTCCCAAGGGATGAAAATCAACTATTTAATATAAAGAGTTTTTAAATGGAGAGAGAGAGAGAGAGAGAGAGAGAGAGAGAGAGAGAGAGAGAGAGAGAGAGAGAGAGAGAGAGAGAGAGAGAGAGAGTTGTATGTATCTTTTATATAACCTATGTATAGTAGTCAGTATCATAGAGTAAGCAAAATATATTTTTGGTTTTTTAGAAGGTTATTTAGGCTGGTTTGAGGTGGTTTGGGTAAAAGGGTAGTCACTGACGTTGATAAGGTAATCGATGTCAATAGTGGCAATGTGATCGATGTCGGTAGGGGAAATGGAGTCAAAAATTCATAGAAGGTTTTCCTAAGTGTAGGGAAGGTTATTTGATAGATTAATGGGGTTGGAAAAGAGTCATATGAGGGGTTAGAGAGATGGTAATAAGTATGGATGAGGAGTTTGGTTTGGTTAAGGTAGAGGTATGGAGATGAAGGAGATTTTAAACTCCTCCTTGGGGATAGATGAGACTTGTGTAAATGCTAATAAAAAACAATTAGAATTCATAGATTACAAAGATGCTTAAATGATATAAGTACCTAAATAAATACTCTTGATAAATATTTATTAAGGGAACTGACTAAATAGAGATGAGTGTGTGCTACCTGTTCATCATAGTTTGATCTCTTTGCACAATAAATCAATTTCAATTCAGGATTTGACTATTACAGAGAAGTTGTGAGCCTGGTTATAGTAGATAATCACCAAAATCTTGTTAAGAGTGCTTTGAATCTCTTGAGTGAGTTTTTTCTTCTAAGAGATAATGTTTATAGGGGCCAAAAATGGGTTTAGAATGTTAGCTTAAGTAACCAACATCAATGATCTTGATGACATTTGTCTTAGGTTGATCAACCTCGATCAAGGGTTAACCGACATCAGTGGCATAAGAATAGGTCAAAAGGGCTATTTTTAGATCCTTTCTTCTACTTCTCCATGCCAAGTGTGATACCTATTAAGAAACAATCAATATGAGAGGTTAGTTATAAGGTAATTTGTTAGAAATTGGTTTATAGGGTAATAATTAGTTACTTGTAGGAGACCAAGTATAGTGGTGACTCACAAGGGGAGAATTAGTCGTAGGGTAAGGTGGCTAAACAAGGTGGCACAAGGAATATTCAATTAATCTTAATTAATTAATTAAATATGTGGGGTAAAGGTATGGGTTAGGAAGACTTGTTACAAAGGGAGTCTAAGGGGGGTTTTAACACAACATGTTATATAATTGTGTAACATAATTTTGGTTTCTACAAACCCATCCATCCATATTTACCTATTAATCTATATCCTCCCCAATGGGAGCTTCTTAATTTCTCTAAGTTTCAAAGTAAGGAGGATCCCCAACAACACCTTAGGGAATTTAGGCATACTTTCTATCTCATTAATTATGATGATGCCCTTCTACTTCATACCTTACCCATGTCTCTAGTCAATTTGGCCTTAGATTAGTATAGTGCTTTACCCAAACATTCCATCTTATCTTTCACCCAACTGGTTAAACCTTCTTGGATCATTTTTTGATCAATATCTCCAAGAAAGTGTCTATCACCGACATCTACTCTATTCATAAGTTTTAGGATGAATCCATTACCAATTTTGTGGCTCATTGGAAGAGCCTAATCAGTAAACTATCCTTCTCCCTACCCCAACTTGAACTCATAGAGATTTTTGTTTAAGAATGTGCCAAGCATATCTTCTCTACCCTGCATGTCCAAAGCTTCCAAACCTTTGATGAAGATTTTACCATGGCACGTAAGTCGGAGAACCATGCCATTGATAAAGGAAATATTAGGCCAAAAAAATAATTCAACCTATAAAACCAATGAGTATTTTTCTTCTAAGTTAATAAACCATCCCAATACCAATAATAAGAAAAATGGAACTATGAATGTAGTTGTCCTTAAAGCCACTCCTCCATCTTATATCAACCAATATAATCCCTTTAGTTTCTCAAAGTAGAACCCAAGGAACCAAACCCAAAATAGCCAAAAGCAATTCACTCCACTTGGAGATTCCTATGCTTCCTTCTTGGAAACATTATTGAAAGACAATATCATTCAACTTCTACCTATAAATCCACCTTAATAATTTGACTCCTCTCATCTCACACCTAGTTGGTACAACAAGAATGATCTATGTGCCTTCCATTGAGTGATATGAAATGATGTTAGTTTGTGTAATACCTTTAAAAGCCTTGTCTAATCCCTCATTAATAAGGGGGGGCTTACATTATATAACCCTAATACACCATAAAACTAAGCCCTTGATATATTCAGGCAACCCTTCCCAAACCATGATCCTATCGAGATGAAAGCAACAACATTGAATGTTCTCATGATACCCATATAGTTAACATGGTCCTTGACACACTCATTGCTAAAGAGCCTATTAACCAACCCATACATCTATCACCCTCTTCACTTATTGAGGTAGTAGAGCCATTAGTCACCCTTTTAACTAATATACCAAAATAACCAACCATTGCTACCTCACCCTTAACTTTAGCTATCGAGTAAACATCTCCCCCTTCAAAGATCATTCTCGAAGAGGAAACTCCAATATCTACTCCTCCCATAAAGGAACTTCCTATCTTATTTATGTATCCTTTTATTGAGGAAGAGGATGAGGTTACCATCCCTATGTCTCTACCTAGGGGGTTATCTTTTAGATCCACCATTCAAATAACCAAAACAACCTATAAAACCTTCTCTAGGAAAGTGCATAAATTAGAATTCATCTCCAACCTTGACATGGATTGAGCCACCTTCTAGCAGCAATTAGGCATTCTTTATATTACCCACCACTTTCATAAGGTAATATTCCATAAAAATGGGATAGTTGTGGCAAACAAAACAAGATGACGCTTGGGATTTTGACTAAGAACATCTGAAATGGTTCATAAGTGAAAAAATTTCAAACAAACCAAGACAATAAACATCAATCTACAAGGGATTGATGCTAATTTAGGGGATCAACATCAATTGGAGTAATTGACATCGATAATGATAAAGGATATAAATAGGCATTCAATGTGGCATAAGGCTCATTTAGCTATCGATGTAAACAAGTTTTTGAGTGCAATATTTGATGTTTTTCCACTTTTCAAGCTTACGTGAGAGATGACGGAGGCAAGTGGGAGTGGATGAAAATAATAACTTCACTATGAGGTAGGAAATTTATTATTTTATTTATTCTGTTATTTTTTTCTTAAGAAATTTGTTTTTGTTTTTGGTTTTGTTTTTGTTTTTGTTTTTGTTTTTGTTTTCGTTATGTAAAAGATTTTTGTGGTTTAAAAAATTTGTGGCTGGGGAGGGAGGTTGTGATTTTTTTTAGGAATGTACGACCTAGGGAAATATTTTTTATGGGGAGGCAATCAATGTCAATCCATATGGATTGACATTCCCCATCTAGATCAACCATAATCTAAAATGATTGGCATTGATTGGGTTAGTCAACATCAATCCTTATAGGATCAATAGAAATCAAGAAAGTTAGACTCTTAATTAACCAAAAATATGTTTTTGAGAGGTACGAGAGATATTGATGATGAGTGATAGTATCCCACCATTATTGATGCAATTATGAGAGTTCATGGGTGATGAGGATTGGGCCCATATAGATGCTATTATTTTTGGAGGGATCTACCATTATCATCGTATCTATTATGATATAGCACGATGGTGGCTTTGCTAGAGTGGTAGGATTATACCACCAACACATTTTAGATATTGATCGATGAGATGACCATCACCATAAAGGACATCCATCAAATTTTATAAGTGTTAATCTAGGGATCCCCTATTTATACTATGGTTTAGGTTGGGTGAGTGATGATACTAGCATGATCATATGGTGAGGATGCATTAGACATGAATTCATTGTTGGGGGGTTCTTATTCTAGCCATTATATGACTAGGACCCTATGGAGAGACTAGTATAGATAATGATGATGCTGACACATATCTACTATGTCCTACCTAATTCTATGGGAGGGAAACTACCATGGAGATTCATTGGTGTCATAGTAGACATGGTGGAGTTTAGGACTATTTTTGAATAGGTGCCCATATTATTGGGGTAAATTTTGAAAGAGTTATGGGGTTTGTGCATTAAGCCCATATTAGGAATCAACATCACATTTGTATTATATTATTGGGCATACGAGCACATTCATGTGATTTGCCCCATAAGGACCCCATCGATCAGTTTGGAGACATAGTTTATAGTGTAGACTTCCTTTTATACAAGGAAGACCTAGTGGTTCCATACATAGATAAGGTGGTAAATGATCTAGCATAATATAGATAAGTTTTCAATGACTCATAAATAGGAAATGTTATCTAGAGTCTATATGTACACTTACCAACATGGCTTGGTTTAGCTGTGGAGACAAGGGATGTTTATTAGGAGATATGGGTACATAGATGATGGCTAGAGCACATTGAGATATTTTGTTTTGATAAGGTCTATCATTAGTTTTGATTTATTTAAGATATACCATTAGCCCTATGCACATATAAGTAGGATGATATAGAGATCGATCAAACCACTCTAGATACTATAGTGGTGTCGATGGGGCCATAGGAGGAGCTCATGACTAATGACCTAGATGATATTAGTTATATATATGATTATGTAATGTGGTTTATATCAAAGATGCAGAGGAGATAGGATAGAGCAATAAGACCTTGGAAGGAGGTGGTTATTAAGTATATGAGGGAGGAGAATGAGGATATAGGAGAGGCTAGGCAATATGCCCCTAATGCACACATGGAGGATATACCACTATAAGATGCCCCCACCCATGAACATGTAGATATAGTTGTAGTTGTTGTAGAGAGGGATACACTAAGGGCTAAGCTATAAGAGGTATGAAAAACCCATAATACATTATAGGATTAGATTTCCACATTATAGGGTGATCTATATAGCATGATAGGCCAATGTAACTAGGCCATATAGGAGTGGGATAGGTACCGAGTAGAGATAGAGCATATGAGGTCTACTTTGGTAGAGAGACTAGCTTCAGATATTATAGGATCTAATACTACTCCTATAGATATGGTACCACTACAGAGGTATAGGGATTTTCTTGCTAAAATGTCTTATTATGAGAGGATAATAAAGATATGAATACCAAATATAGCTTAGTTTTCTTCATACATGGCTATCCATAGTAGATCATAGAGGAACCCTAAGGGGTCTACTAGTAGAGGGAGTGCAATGAGTTGAGGAAAAGATGATGAGGGAGGTGATATGATTCACCTTAGTAGGATTGATTTTACTAAGTAGATCACATTGTATGGGTTGAGAGCCCCTTTTTTATTTTTGTTATGACATTTGTATAGACATTTTATGTATATATATACAAATATTGCTTATGTTTATGGATGGATCATGTGTGTTTGTTTATGGATTTATTGATGGATATGGATATGTTATGTTTTTATTGATGATGTGATGTGATAGATTATAGATTAGATGTTATGTATTTTAATTTTGATCATTGCTATCATATATGCTATGGATGTTTATGGATTATTAATTATGGATTTTACATGTTATGGATTATGGATGTTATATTATGAGATATGTTTTTAATAAATGGATTATGAAGATAGTTTTTAATGTTTAATGGTTATGATTTTAAGGATTTTAGTGATTATATATTATGGATTTACTCAGTTTTGACTTGGACCATAACCAAAAAGAGAATCTCTCATACACATGGCCTATGCATCCTTAGCTAGATGATAATAGATTTTGACACAACCTAGGTTAGCTAGAGCTTTAACCTTGGTAATTTATTAGGATTATATGGTTTCGGTAGAATGGGGGATGGATTGATTTAGAGATAACCTTCTTCACACCATATTTTGAAATTAGGATTTATCTTTTAGGGATCATTTTTATGTCAATGGGTAGATTGATCAATATGAGAAGCCTACAATTAGAAACCTGATTGATACAGGAAGCTTTGTTGGGATATTGATTTTGATAATTTATTTTATTGCTTTGTTATTTTTCAAGGATTTTAAGTGGAATAATTTGAAAACTAATCAATGTAAGAATTTGTTTTGCTTGGTAGCCATCCTTCAAGGGAGTGGTTTATATTCAAGTTTTTTTGCATAGCTATCCTTCAAGGGATCAGTTTTTTATTAGCCTTTATATTTGATTACAACTATCCTTTGAGGGATATATCTATTTATTTAGCCCATTTTGATACTTTTGATTTTGACTGCTTACTTGATTTTTTGGATCCCAAAGATAGTAATATAGGTTGGCAAAAAATATACCTTAGGATAGTTTCCATGAGTTCATTACATGAGGTGGTTGTGTTATCTTATAAAATTAATGACCTTTAAGAAATAAGGGAAATAATGAACTCGGTTTTCTCCTATTACAGGTGAAATGTATCCATGAGATAATGATATGAATAGAGTTGGGGTATTCATATTCAAGGTTAAAGTTATAGTGACTACTAGATAACCACATAACTCTCATATCATTATTTGTTATTTTGGGATAAGGGGATATGATATTATTTTAAGATAAGATAACCAAGATGAGCCAAGATATATTAAATATATAAAGGACACAAATGCTATGAATTAAGAGGTTCTCATTCTAGTTTACAATAAAAAAAAGCCAAATGATATGCCCTGAATCTATATTTATGGGATATGATGTATGGTCCAAGCCAATTGGGAGAAAATTTTCCCCTCTAAATTCATTCCATATTAGTGACATGTTGATTTTATTTAATCACAATGTTTCTAATGTTAAATTCTTATTCTCTTACATGTTGATTATATGATCATTTTAGTCATTCTTGATATATATGAAGGTGATCGAGGGATATCGTATGATGCTCATCTAAGAATTCAAGCTAGGATAAATGATCTTGAAAAAAATCCTAATTAAAATTGATGTCTTTAAGGGATAAATGAAGAGAGGGAATTTGGAATTCCAAAGGAAGTACAACTTCTATACCATAGACTAGAGAAAATGGAGTAGCACCTATAGGGGTTTGAATACTAGTTCGATATGCCCATAAGGCAAAAGGGATATGAAGATGCCAATCCTTCCTATCTTCATTAATGAATTTGGTTAGGATTTTGAATAGGGTTTTATTCGATGTTGTCTCTTGACCATTGGCCTAAGGATAGTAAGGTGAGGAAAAACTTAATTTAATTTTAAATGAGTCAAATAGTGCTTGGACTTTCTTATTCTTGAAATATTTTACATTATCTATTATTATTTTATATGGAATTCGAAAATGATAAATAATGTGATGGTGGATAAACTCCATAATATTTTATACCTTGGTCGAGATAAGTGGCATAGCTTCCACCCACTTGGTATAGTATTTTGTAGTGATAATGATGAAGCTGTGATCCTAAGAGGACTTAGGGTTGATCTGCCCTATAAGATCTAACCCCCATTAGGAGAATGGATATAAGTCTCTTATTGCTTGAAAGGATTTACTAAGGACATGTGATAATTTTGCATGCTACTAATATTTTACACACCTCTTAATGTATGCGTAACAATATTGATTTAGAGTAGACCAATAATATCCTAGACATAAGATTTATTTAGTGACTATGCAGCCACTAAAGAGTCCACCACATGACCCATTATTTACTTCCTAGGTAGCTAAGGTAGATTCATGATTTCGAAGACAATGAAGAAGAATTCCATAAAAATCATGCTTATAGCGAATACCCCCCAATATAGTATAGTAGGTAGCTTTCTATTGAAAGACATGCCTGACACCTTTGGATAGATGGGGAGAAGATAGTCCTATAGAAAAATAAGTAAATATTTATGCATACCATGGATCCTTCAGGTTTTCCTTGATATTATTAATAGATGAAAGATTGGTTCTTGTGTAGGAAGGCTAGTTAATTCGATGGATAAGGAAAAATAGATTGGACTCCTAAGATGAGGATGGGATGAAAGAAGCAAGACATGACATGGTATCAACAAACTTATTAGTTGATCTAGGAGTAGTTTAGATGGTGTAATGTTTGAAAGTAGATAAGAGTTTATTGGTTAAGTTCTTATGTCTTTGGAGGATATCATTCTTGCATTGATATATACCATTAATTTGATTGACCACTAGTTGAGAATCACCATAGATATTAAGGGATCTGACTTCTAGTGCATGGGTAGTTTGGAGGCCTATAATCAATGCTTCATATTTATCCATGTTATTGGTGAAATCAAAGTATAATTTAAAAGATAAAGGCATAGGAATACCTTGAGGAGGGATTAATATAATTCCTACACCACCTATATACACAAATTTGAACGCATAAAAGAAGAGAGTCATTTGATATTCTAGGACTAATTAGGAAGTGGATACGATAGATTCATTAGTAAATTCATAATTGATTGGTTAGTTGTAATTAAGAGGGCTTTAGCCAAATGAACAATAATAATCTATCCTTTAATAGACTTTTGATGGAGAAATTCTATATCAAACTCAGCTAGAAGCATGATCCATCAGACCATTCATTGATTTTGATAAGGCTTATAATGCATGAACTTAAGGGGGTTAGTAATCATAATTATGTACATCTTGTGGTTAAGTAGGTAATGACAAAGCTTAGATTATACAAGGACCAATGCTAGGCATAGTTTTTTGATATGTAGATAAAGTGTTTCATATTCTATGAAGGTATGAATTATATAATAAATAGACTATTCCTTATGATGCTCATCTCAATGGGCAAGCATAGCACCTAGAGCATGATCTGTAGCTAAGATATAAATGAAGAAAGGTTGCCCCTCCTTAGGTGGAGTGAGGACTAGAGGTGATAGAAGATAGTATTTGAGTGTGTTAAGGGCTTCTTGATAGTTAGAATCCCATATAAAGTAACTATCCTTCTTTAATAAATGGTGGAAAGGTTAACACCAATAGAGAGCTGGGATATAAAATGATGGATAGACTAGAGGTTGCATTGTAAACTAAGAAGTTGATTAATATTGGATGGAGGAGGCATTTATATAATAGCCTTGATTTTAGAGGGATCCACTTCTATTCCTTGAATAGAAACAATTAATCCTAGATGTTTACCCATCAAGACACCAAAAATGCACATTTTTGAATTTAGACACACATGATACTAGAGAAAATGATCGAAGATAAACTTAAGTATGGATAAGTGATCCTTGCAGAATTTTGACTTCCTAAGGAGATCATCTACATAGTCCTCAATAATTTTATCAATTATGTCATGAAATATATAAGTCATGGCCCATTTATAGGTGGCTCCTATATTATTTAGGCCAATGGGAATAACATGGTAGTAGAAGGTACCCTAAGGAGTAATAAATGATATTTTATGTTGATATTTTGGTGTAATAAGTATTTGATTATAACCAGAAAAACCATCCATAAGGGACAACATTCATGGCTAATTGTCAGGCCTACTAATTGGTTGATGTTAGGGAGAGGGAAATCATCTTTTGAATAAGAAAGATTTAAATGATGAAAGTCATTACAAATTTGAAGTCCTTTTATAGGATTAGTGACTAGAATGATGTTGGACATCCACTAAGGATAATCAATGGGTTGAATAAAGTTAGCAAATAAGAGGTGTTGCAGTTCCTCTTTTACCCAAAGTGTGATGTGGGGGTACATTTTATAAAGATTTTATTTTACCATCTTAGCATCAAGAAAGGTGATGATATTATGGATAACTATTATGGGGTTAATGCCAAGCATATCACTATAAGGCCAAGCAAATGCCTAGCTACAGTTTGATAAAAAAAATGGTAAAATCCTAGTTTTCCTAAGGATCTAAAGATTTGCTAACTTTAACAATCCTCAGGGTTTCTTGAGACCTGATATTAATATCAGAAGTGGATTTGTCTAATAATTTATATGTTTTAGATGGAAGAGAATTATGTAGATAATATTTTTAAGCACCTAGATGAGTCAAGACTGACTCATCATCCTAAAACTAAAGAACAAGGATGGTTAGCATATCATGTCCTATTAACTTAGGATATACTAAAGGGATAATTTGAGTCTCACCACCATAGTGAAAGATGAGGGTTATATGGATATTGAATTGACTAAAAAAAAGTTTTAAGGGATGGATATAGTGTCACTGGTCAAGGAAGAGGTATAGGATGATGAAGATTACTTTTATTCTTCCAAAAATGGTAGAATAATGGGTTTAGGAGAGGGATTCAAAATATTTCTCAAAGCCTAAACCATGATTTTCATGTGGTTTTATAAAATCTCCTAATGCAATGTCATTAGGACTCTACTCATATCTACCCATACCAAAGCCCTTCCAAGCATAATGACAAAGGTAGGTTTGTATGAATTAGGGTTTATTAAGAAATAAGATATTGGATATAAAGAGTTTAGCATAGGTGCCAGTATCAGGACTAGGGTGGTTTGATTGACTCTACCATATATCAAGTGGGTGCATAAGAAAGGTGACTCAAATAGGATGAGCTCACCTATATTGGGTAGATACATGGTTTGTTTGTTGGGATGATCATATTCCCTATGAGTGGATAATGTGTTAAGGGTTAATAGCTAGTATTCCCCCATTAAAAGATGTTGCATCATGGAATCAATGGACTCATGAGTTGGTAATTTTGAAGTAGGAATAGTCATGCTAGTGGAGGCTTTATTAGAAGATGAAGATGGGATTACATTAGGAGAGGGTAAAAAAGTATAGTTGTATTATTTGAAGGGATGAGATCAGTGAGGATGATGTGGACCTAGCCTTCATGTTCAAACTTAATGCACTGATGGATGGTAGAGGGGATATACCACATCACATGAATCCATATACATTCTAATAAAATGTTATATTAGAATGTCCCTTCTATGACATAAAAGAGTTCATGGAGGGTGTGAGGACCTACATATATGGGAAGGACAACCATTCCTATTGTGAGTGATATCACATTATTAAATGAATAGAGAATTATTAGGGATTGGGAAACAATGGTTTTTGGTAGCTGTAACTATTGGAAAGCATGTGAATAAATACTATTGATACTAGCCCCATTATCAATCATAACTCTTTTAATATGAGTTTGATTGATTTGAGTTGTGATGAAAAGTGCAAGATCTTGGTATTTAGGTGATAAAGGAATGACCTCAAAATTAGTAAAACTAACAACTGACACCATTTGGAGGGACCCTATAAATGTTGATAATGGTTGAGGCTTATTTGTCTAGACCTCAATAGCTTAGAGTGTTTCTATCATTATTTGTCAATGGTGTGAATAATTTTTGATAAGTTCATATAATGACATTTTTATAGGCATTTGGTGGAGTTTTTTTAATATGGAGATTTGTACGAACTCCTTAGCTTCGGGTGGGGTAGTTCTTATAATAGAGACTTTAGGCTTTTGTCTATATAGTTTAGGCATATTATGGGTAGAGGCACTTGTAATTAAAACTTTAGCTTTATTAGGATTATGATTTTGAGAGCAGGTGGCTACATAGACAACATCAATGTGTAATAATGGAGGGTTTGAAGAATTCACTGACTCTTTATCACTTATAGTACTAGCAGGATTATGGATAGGTGGAATATTTAGGATGGTGAATTTTTTCTTAGGATTTTTATCAGTTAGATCATCAATTAATAGATCGTCATCCTAGGTTAGCTATTGGATTATGGTCTTAAGGGCATTATAGTTGTTTTTTATCATGTACAGATACTCTATGATATGCACATATCTCTTGAATCCTATACCAAATAGGTCCTTGGGGTGAAGGTTAATGAGTTGTATAGGTGGTAGCATTGAGCAATGTGTCTAATAATTATTTTAATATTATAGTGTAAGATATTTTTAAAGGGTCATTTTTGGGTCTTATAATAGGTTGGGCAATCTCTCTTGGCAAAGTATTGATCATTTGGTTTTGAAATTTCACTTTTATGGTAAGGATTACTTTAGGCACTTTTTATTTAAATTTATCTAATGGTCCTTTAGTAGATGGTGGATATCAGGATAGAGGTCTGTTTAATAATGGAGAGAGACTTTGTATTTTCCCATGTATTTTAATAGAAGAACCTATGACAGGGATAATCACTTTGGGAGATGGATGAGGTCCTAAAATAGATGATGGAGATGATATAAAATGGGTTGGCCCTTTACTCTTTTGTGTGTTGAGAATAGAAGGGGTATTTAGATTATTGTTTTTGTCTTTTAACATCTAAAAAGAAAAAAAACCTTGACTTGAGGATGGGCTAAGGCTTTCTTTGATGAAATACCAAGACAATTATCCTAGATATGGATGATAGGAGCTTTACCCTTTCCTTTAGTAGTTTTAGGGTAAGGATGTGTTGTGATAGAGGATGATTTCAAAGGGTCTTGGTATCGAGGGATTTGATAGGATCCTGTTATATTATGATATTGGTGAATATTACAAGTAGGTTCACCAGGGACCAAAGGGGTAGAATATTTGACTCTAGAAGTATCAGTATGTTTATTTGTGGCATCCTGAGGAAGGGTTTCATTTTATTTTTTAGGATATTCAAGTTAGGAAGATGAATGAGATGGCTCACATGAATGATCCCATGTAATGACATTTGGGATCTCTATAGAGGTTTTAGGAATTGTCTCAATAATTTTAGGTTGAATTATTTCAAAATCATCTTCCATGAGGATATCCAATACTAGAAATTGCTCTAGAGTTTATTTAGGAAATAATTGGTCATAAATTGTATCAATCATATGTGTAACCTGATTTTGTGTTTCTCTAGGGTTAGCCTAGATTGTGTTTGATGTGGATGGATGGTTTGGAAATGGCTACTTGAAAATATATAAATATTAGCTAGGAGGAGCATTTGGATTGTCTAAATGAAGGTCCCCCTTGTTGATGAGGCCTTTTACCAATAATATAAAGGATTGACATCATTCTATGTCATGTCATATTACTCTGTGATATGCAAAAAATTCATCTTCTTTATACCAAATAGGTTTAGGATGAGTATCATTAATTGGTCTAATCAGAGGGAGATCAATAATGTTTTCTTGTAAGAGTTTATCTAATACAGAAGTGTAAGGTTTTCCTAAAGTGGTATATTTCTTAGAGGGAAAATGAGTAAGGCCCCTAGGTGGATGTTTTTGAGAAGTGGATCATCTTGATTGATTGGGTGTTGGAGGGGAAGAAGTTTTTAGAATAATATAATTTTCAGCCCCTTTTGATTTACAATTATTGTTATTACTTTTTGTGGGGCCAAGTTTGAATTTTTTATTGCATAACTTAATTTTTCCCTCTTTAATGCCCTAAATTTTAAGTTTACGTGCCATGGTAAAGGCTTCATAAAAAGTTTTAAAGGTTTGAATTTGTAACATAGATGAGATATGTGTTGTAAAAGAGCATTTAAATAATTCAATTAATTCAGGTTGTGGCAAGGAAAAAGTTAACTGGTTGATCAGGCTATGCCAATGAGCTACAAAGTTTGATATGGATTCATCTTCAAATTGTCAAATGGCATATAAATCCATGATACTCACTTTTTGAGAAATTTTGATCGAGAATTATTCTAAGAAATTTTGGGCCAATTACCCAAAAGAAAAGAGTCAATACTGAGGGATGGAGTTGTACCAATCTAATGTAGCTATTGCTAGTGACATGGGAAATGTCCTAAGTAGTAATACATCATCATGTGTTATAAGGTGACATGTGTGTTGAAAGGCTCTAATATGTTGCTAGGGATATTATTTGTTTTGAAACTTAGTAAACTTAGGAGTTCCCATTAAGAGGGATACAGTCAGATAAGAACAAATGGGTGGATATGCTCCTTACAAATTTCATATGTGGGCATAGTATTATGTTTGGAGGTGGAGCATTATAAATTATCCATCCTACTCACAAGGATGTTTATGAGGTCTATTCTGGGGATATTATGAGGTACATTACCTAAGACACCTTACTAAATAGTATATAGGTGTTGTGAGGAAGGGTATCCAACTATAGTGGACATAATGGGTTTGGATACCACCACATATTTTGGGGCCTATAATGGAATATTATACTATATGGAAGATTGGAAGTATGTGGTCCCCAATGACTATGATGGAGCCATATATTGAGTAACCATAGAGATATACTATTGGGGAGGTATCATTGGAAGGATTTTTTATGTCAGAGGGATTTTTTGTGTATGTTGTAGACCTTTTGAACTATATACTAGAATCATTTTGATAGGTGGGAGACTTATAGGGATTGATACTACTATTTTTTTGGGTGGAATAGTGGATATAAGCTGAGTGGTATAAGTACTTTGAATCTGAGTAATGAGGGTTAAAGAATTGGTAGATACTATAGGTGGTTGGCTTTCTAAAGGTTACATCATCTAAGTATTAGAGCCAAATGGAAGAGAACTGGTAGAAAAGGATATTGTGGCCATGGTAAATCATTTAATTTTCTTAGTTCCCTCGAAAGGTATCTCATATAAATATCAAGAATCTTGGGTATGGGGGGAAGGAGTAATGTGTATTACTTGATTACTAAGGTAGTAATTGAGAGTAATAGGGTTATTATCCAATATTTCCATAAAGGAAGGATCTCCTTGAGAATAAAAGTGTGTGAACATAAGATTCTCAAAGGACTCAAGGGTAGAGGAGGGACTAGGTGTATGATCCATAGGAGAGGATGTGACACCTACTTTAGATTATTTCCTTGATTATTGCCTAATTAAAACCATGAGATGGAAAAGAAAAGGCAAAAAAACATCAATTTCTTTTTGAATTATCTTGCTTTTAATTATGGATAAAAGATGCAAAAACTAAAGTCATCCCAAAAAGTTTTTATCTATTTTTAATTTTAAGATTTGAGAATAAATAAAGAAAATGGATAACAAGGGTCCTAAGAAATGGTAATCTAAGGATAGTTTTGGGTGTTTTCTTTTGGCACTCAAAGGAAATCTATATTGGTACCGATATATGGCTTGAGACTTGGGGATTTCTCTCCTCGCATCATAATCTCATAGCTAGTGTGGGTTCTTAGCCAAGATATATTGATAGTCCAGAGATTATACTCAGCTAGAGAACTGAGTTGGTCTTCCCCTTAGTGGTGAAATCCAAGTGGGATTGCCATGAAGAAGGTTACCATGAGGTGATGAAATCCCCATTAGTTTCCTTATGTCAAGTGTTTAGATGAGTTTGTTGTGACTATGATTTGGCTTGTGTGTGAAAGAGTGATGACTATGATGAATTCACCACTTATATTATTCTATGTGAATTACTTAAATAGGATAAAGATTGAGTGTAATTCATTTTAACCTTAAAAAGGAAATGAAATGCAAACTTAATGTTCTTTGGATGAATTAACAAAAAAAAAGGTAAAGATATCAAATTCAATAATTTTGTATTTTAAAATAAAAGATGAGACCCAGGTCCCACTGGGTGTGCCTGAATGTTTTAGTATTTTTTTTTCTTTTTTTAATGTGATCTAATTAACTACTAAAAACAAAGTAAATGTAGGATTTTTAAGATTACCTAGAGATGGAGATCAGTTGTACACCATTAATAAATCTTGTGGGAACTCCTCTTTGGTTGGGGAGGAATGACCTACAAATCACACTAACTCATAAAAAATTGATTAATAGAAAGATGAATGGGCTGCCTGGTAAGAAACTAGTCCTAAGAAGTGATCTACTTCCTTAGTTGGATTTCAACCCATGTTTAACACTCAATTTTGTAAATAAACATGAAATTACAAATATATATAAAGATAGGATGCAAACAAATAATAATAAAGATGTCTAATCTACAACAAGATTAAGGTGATCGAAGTAATCATCCTAAAAATTAGTAGCTATATCAACATCCTCTTAAGTTATAGCCAATTATTCATCAATGCTTTCTTGAATAGGTGTGAAAATTATAGTAAAAATACCTAATTTGAATTCAATGTCACTTTGATTAGTGAATAAAGGTTTTGGGACAATGGGGAGATCAAATATGCTAACAATATCATGCACTAATCTAGGCAGAGTCATTTATATTTGAAAGACATATTTTCAAAAAATAACATGCATGATTTAATAGGTTTTTAGGACTATGAATGTTATGAAACAAACTTCAAGGTTGTTTAATAGTTTAGTAGGGATCGATGACTATCCTGCAAGATCAATGTTGATTTAGATGGAACAACATTGATTATGAGTAAAAATGTTAAACTATAGAAATAGGCGATAATAATGACTTGTAAAATTGATAAAATGATGAAAATTGAATGGAAATGTTGGTACAAAGGTGCATAAGACATCAAGATTTTAATATGAATTAATTAACGTAAAATACTAATATTGAATGGGTTGAAAACATACAAATAAGGAAGACTATAAAATTATGCTAAAAAAACTTTGAAACCCCTTGATAATTGCATGAATAGAGATTCCACAACATGGTAAAGTGTTGACAATGTCTGTACATAGGTTCTAGGAAAAAATCTAGGAGAGGTTCAAAGTCCAAAGCCTTATTCATGTCTCTCTAGTGGAGGAGGCTCGCTGTATATTTATGGATCGATGCCATTTTAGGTTGATCCGTGTCGATCATGGAGAATGAACATTGATTTACCCAAAATGGGTGGAGGTAATATCTAGGCCATTTAAAAGGGTTATTTATAAGGTAAAGATAGGTTTAACTAATTTCTAAGTTGTTAGGTTATTTAAACCATGGGATGGGTTTGTCAGGAGGTTAGGAGGGTTTTTATTTTTTATATATTTTTATGATTTTATGGTTAGGGGTAGTAAAATAGGGTTAATTACTATTTAAATTTAGTAATTAACTTAATTAACTCATGTGGTAAAGGTAAATGTGTGATTATTTCAAATAATTATGAATGGGGCCATTATGTTAGAGATGAAGGATAAACATGATGATGTACCACATTAATACACAAGGGTGTATAAAACTAGAATCTACAGTTATCTTCAAACAACTTCATCAAAATTTGGTGAAGATGAGCTTGTATGATTTAATCTCCACCTCTTCCCTTATTGATAATCACTAACAGATGATTTTCAATCTATTGAGGTCTAACTCAATGATCCCTAACCTCTATCTGCCTTTACTGGTACCCTTTAAATTTCTAACCTTGTTACCTTGAAGGATTTGTAAATACCTTCCATCTACCTAAAGGACCTAGATCCTTCTCTTTATTACTACTTACATCATTCAAACCCACATAAAATGGGTCATGATTGATGGGGGAGATAACATAAACATCATCTCCTCTCATTCTTACAACCAGCTCAACCTAATAGACAATTTTATATCTAAATCTGTAGTCATATTTTATTCCTTCAATGATACCATGGCCACTACCTTGGGAACTATCATCCTTCATATCCTTGTAGGACACTGTAAACTCCCTGAACTATTATATGTTATAAAAGGTGAATTATAATACATATTAGTAGGATGACCTTGGATTCATTCCATGGGTTACATTCCCTTTATGCTCCACCACTGCATTAAGTTTGAACATGAAGGCCAAGTCATCACCATCTAAGCTGACCCAAGTCCTTTCTCAACATACAACATGACCTATCACCCCAATGATGTCCTCATACCCCCATCCAACATGCCTTAAATAACTAAAACACAACTTCCAACCACCAAATTATATGTCATATCCCCTTCTACTAATGAGGCATCGACTAGCTCCTCTATACCTTCATACCAAATCCCTACCATAGACCATTTAGAATCTATGTTGCATCGCCTTTCATTGGGGGAGTATCACCTTCTCACCCTTGTGTTAGGGTGTGGAGCTAAAAGCTTCACCAAGGAGCAGACTTAAACAGTTTCGGGTCTACACAGACACCGGCGTCGGTCAGGAGCGACCGATGTCGGTCAGTTGCAGTTGCAGAGGCGCCGACATCGGCAGTAGGGTTGGCCGGCGAGGGTCACAGGTGAACAGACAGGAACCAACGCCGATTACCTGTGTGTCCAGAAAGCGATTTCTGAGGACAGAAGCGAGTGTTTGCATGATGAGTTTGAGTTGTAGTCTCAAGCTCGCGTCTCTATTATTAGCAATGTTATTTTTAGAGCCCTTATTCAAGTGGCTTAACTATTTGTTGTAAGAGCATGCTCAAGTTTCCTAATTCTATATGTAGGAAAGACCTTCTTAGCTTAGTATGTTGAATGTGTGAGTATGAGTAGAACATTGTGAATGTTTGAAGGACAGTACTGAGTTGCATCAATCCAGGTTGTTGGATTTGAGTGCACTTGAGAGAGAGCTCTTGAGGAATAGAGATCTAGTGAGAGATCTTGTGTGCATTTGAGAGAGGTGTGGAAGAACGAAGTTTCTTCAATTGTATTCCTATTGTAAAGAGTTTTAATACAAGTTTTCAGGGTGTTTTCTTATATCTTTTGTTCTGTGCTATTTATCATTTCAGTGACTTATCTATCTGATTTATTTCTGCATTTATTGCTTTCACAAGTGTAATCCATTGTTGGTTGATCCCCAACAAGTGGTATCAGAGCTCAGGTTCACTAACAGGTGGTTCAGATCTGTGTAGTGTGTTTGGATTACAGGTTGCTCACAGGGGTTTCTGTAGGGATTTCTGTTTGAGTGGGAGAAGCAATGGCAGAAGAAAGTAAGTTGAGAATGGAAAAGTTTAATGGCAAGAACTATCAACACTGGAGAATGCAGATAGAGGACTATCTGTATCAGAAGGATCTTTACTTACCGTTAGGTGGGATAGCAAAGAAGCCCAAAGACATGGAGGATGAAGAATGGGAAGTTCTTGACAGAAAGGCTTTGGGGTCTATAAGACTGAGTCTTGCATCCACGGTGATATCTAATTTGTCACAGGCAAAAACTATGGTAGAGTTAATGACTACGTTAGCAAATTTGTATGAAAAACCCTCAGCGTCAAATAAGGTATATTTAATGAAGCAGTTATTTAATTTGCATATGCAAGAAGGTGGATCTATTTCTAATGACCTGAATGATTTCCATGGTATTGTTAATCAGTTATGTTCAGTCAATATTGTGTTTGAAGATGAAATTTGCCTAAAAGCTGGCATGGCTTGGTAATGACAGTTTCTAATACTGCTTCTGCTTCGAATATTTTAAAAGTAGAGGATGTGGTTAGTGTTATCTTGAATGAGGAAATTCACAGGAAAAGCATAGAAGAGACATCTGGGAACACTTTAAATCTCGAGAGCAGGGGAAGGCAAAAAGAAAGGAGCAAGAGGAGATCAAGATCTAAGTCTAAGGGAAGAGGCAGATCCAAATCCAGGAATGGCAGAAGGCCATAATGCTGGAACTATGGAAAGTTGGGGCACATAAGCAGAGATTGCTGGTCAAAGCCTAAGGAGGAGAATCAGCATGAAGGAAAGGAAGAGGCAAAGGTTGCAGGTATTGCACAGGATGCTTTTATTTTCTCTTTGCATAATAATATAGAATCTTGGGTATTAGATTTTGGTGCATCTTTCCATGCTACCCCTAACAGAGAATATTTCAGTGACTATATCCATGGAGATTTTGGAATAGTGTACTTAGGGGATGATGAGCCTTGTAAGATTACTGGCAAAGGTAAAGTGTAGCTGAAGATGCAGAATGGCAACACATGGGTGTTGAGAGATGTGATGCATGTTCCTAGTTTGAAGAGAAATTTGATTTCTGCAGGTAATTTAGGTGATGAGGGTTGTACAGTAACTCTCACAGCAGATTCTTGGAAGGTGACCAAGGGTGCACTTGTTATGGCCAGAGGTAAGAGAGAAGGTACTCTCTATTTGTGTAATTGTGTTACTAACAAATCTCCTTCCATTTTATCTACTTTAGATGTGGATGCTAAATTGTGGCACTCAAGGCTTGGCCACATGAGTGAGAAGGGGATGTCAATTCTTAAGTCTAAAGGTATGCTTTCAGATTTGAAAAGTATGGATCTAGAATTTTGTGAGCATTGTGTATTTGGAAAATAGAAAAGGGTTAGTTTTCTCAAGACTGGGTCTACTAAGAAAAGGCAAAAGTTGCAGCTTGTTCACACAGACGTGTGGGGACTGGCTCAGGTAGCCTCTATTGGAGGATCACGGTACTATGTTACATTCATAGATGATGCTACAAGGAAGGTATGGATCTACTATATTAAAAAGAAATATGATGTTTTTGAGACTTTTAAGATTTGGAAAGCTATGGTTGAGAATGAAACAAGCAGAAGATTAAAGTGCTTGAGATCTGATAATGGCGGTGAGTTCTGCAATCTTAAGTTTAACTGGTATTGTTACACTCACAGAATCCATAGGCAAAGGACGGTTCCAAGGACACCTCATTAGAATGGTATTGCTGAAAGGATGAACAGAACTATCATGGAGTGTGTAAGATGTATGAGATTGCATGCAGGGTTGCCCTTAGGGTTTTGGGCAGAAGTAGTTGACACCGCAGTGTACCTGATTAATAGAGGACCCTCTACAGCTCTGGATGGTGGAATTCCAGAAGAGGCATGGATAGGTTAAAAGGTAGATCTCTCATATCTCAAAGTTTTTGGTTGTGAAGCCTTTGTGCACATAGATAAGGAAAATAGAAAGAAGCTTGATGCTAAGTCTATGAGGTGCACGTTTATTGGCTATGGCTCAGATGATTTTGGTTTCAGATTTTGGAATCTAGGAACTAACAAGGTAATTAGGAGCCGTGATGTTGTTTTCAATGAAAGAGTGATGTACAGTGATCAGATAAGGAAGCTGGATCAATCTGGGTAGAGCAATGGTGAATTGGATGAAGTTATGGTCCAAAATGAGCTCACGGGAAAAGTAAATAATCACTTATAGGAAAACACAGAGACTGACGTTGGCAGTACAGAAACTGATGTCAATCATACAGTGACTGACGTCAGAAGACCACGCACCGACGTCGGCCAGGAAGAACCGGCGTCGGCCAGTAACAGGTCTACAGGTGGCCGAGGTCGATCACTGTCAGAAAATTTGGGTGGACAGCGTGTTGAGAATGAGTCCAAGACACCCATCAGGAGGTCTGAAAGGGTAAGTAAGCCTCCAATTAGATATTCTCCTTCCTTATATTATTTATTGCTAACCGATGGTGGAGAACCAGAGAGTTTTGAAGAAGCATTACAGGTGGAGTCCAGGAGTAAGTGGGAGCATGGCATGGTTGAGGAGATAGAGTCCTTAAGAGAGAACCAAACATGGGATTTGGTTGAATTGCCAGCTGGTAAGAGAACACTAAAGAACAGATGGACCTACAGGTTGAAGGAAGGTGAGGATGGACAGATGAGATATAAGGCCAGATTGGTAGTGAAAGGATTTGCACAAAAACCAGGTATCGACTTTGGTGAGATTTTTTCTCCTGTTGTTAAGATGACTTCTATAAGGGTTGTATTATCTTTGGTTGCTTTTGAGGATTTGCATCTTGAGCAGCTAGATGTTAAGATAGCATTTCTTCATGGAGATTTGGATGAGGAAATATACATGGAACAGCCAGAAGGATTTGAGGTCAAGGGTAAGGAGAAGTTAGTGTGCAGGTTGAAGAAAAGCTTGTATGGCCTCAAGCAAGCTCCTAGGCAATGGTATTTGAAATTTGACAGGTTTATGACTGAGCATGGCTATAGTAGATGTCAATCTGACCATTGTGTATATTTTAAGAAATTTGATAATGGTAGATATATTATTCTATTATTGTATGTAGATGATATGCTGGTTACAGGATCTCACATGTAGGATATCTCTGAGCTTAAGGTGAAATTAGCTCAAACATTTGCTATGAAGGATTTGGGAGTAGCTAAGAAAATCCTTGGCATGAGCATTAAGAGGGACAGGAAAAATCACAGGTTGATATTGTCTCAGGAGGATTATGTGGACAAGGTGTTGAAACGGTTCAATATGCAGGATGCTAAACCGGTAAGCACACCTTTGGCTGGACATTTTAAGTTGAGTAAAGAACAATGTCCTAATTCACATGATGAGGTAGAGTACATGAGTAAGGTTCCATATTCTTCCACGGTAGGGAGTTTGATGTATGCAATGGTGTGTACTAGATCGGATATTGCCCAAGCAGTGGGAGTAGTAAGCAAGTATATGGCCAATCTAGGGAAGGAACATTGGAAAGCAGTTCAATGGATCCTTAGATATCTGACACTTGTGCTATGGAGGTTCAAATACTTCTCTACATGGTTATGTAAATTCAGATATGGCAGGTGATTTGGATGGTAGGAGGAGCACTACAGGTTATGTTTTTACTGTAGGTGGAATGGCGGTTAGCTGGATATCTAAGTTGCAGAAGGTTGTTGCCTTGTCAACTACAGAAGCAGAGTATATTGCAGCCACAGAAGCTAGTAAGGAGATGATATGGATGACACGATTCATGGAAGAGCTTGGAAGGGAGCATGGGAGTTGTAGATTGTATAGTGACAGTCAGAGTGCAATCCATTTGGCTAAGAACTCAACTTTTCACTCAAGAACCAAGCACATACAGCTAAGGTACCACTTCATATGGCAGGTATTGGAAGATGGTGAGTTGAAGCTGGAGAAGATCCATACAGACAAGAATCCTGATGATATGCTAACAAAGCCGATTACTAAGGAGAAGTTGAATCTTCATTCAACTTCTATTGGTCTTCATGATTGAGTTGAAGATGGAGGAGCTAGAAGATGTTGCTGTACAGGTACTGGTGCAGCTGGTTTATCTCCAAGTGGGAGATTGTTAGGGTGTGGAGCTAAAAGCTTCACCAAGGAGTAGACTTAAATATTTTCGGGTCTACACAAACACCAACATTGGTCATGAGCGACCGACGTTGGTCAGTTACAGTTGCAGAGGCGTCGACGTCGGCAGTAGGGTCGGTCGGCGACGGTCACAGGCGAACAGGCAGGAACCGACATCGGTTACCTGTGTGTCCAGAAAGTGATTTCCAAGGACAGAAGCGAGTGTTTGCATGATGAGTTTGAGTTGTAGTCTCAAGCTTGCGTCTCTATTATTAGCAATGTTATTTTTAGAGCCCTTGTTCAAGTGGCTTAACTGTTTGTTGTAAGAGCATGCTCAAGTTTCCTAATTCTATATGTAGGAAAGATCTTCTTAGCTTAGTATGTTGAATGTGTGAGTATGAGTAGAACATTGTGAATGTTTGAAGGACAGTACTGAGTTGCATCAATCCAGGTTGTTGGATTTGAGTGCACTTGAGAGAGAGCTCTTGAGGAATAGAGATCTAGTGAGAGATCTTGTGTGCATCTGAGAGAGGTGTGGAAGAACGAAGTTTCTTCAATTGTATTCCTATTGTAAAGAGTTTTAATACAAGTTTTTAGGGTGTTTTCTTGTATCTTTTGTTTTGTGCTATTTATCATTTCAGTTACTTATCTATCTGATTTATTTCCACATTTATTGCTTTCACAAGTGTAATCCATTGTTGGTTGATCCCCAACACCTTGAAAATTTCCCTACTCCTCATGAGTATGAGTAACTTACCAACCAATTAGGATATGACTCCAATGTTATAGCTATCTTTCCTTTTAGACCTCCTCACTATTAGACCCATTTTTTCTATAGTGAACTCAAAAAATCCCTTGGTTCTCCTACCACCTCTCTAACACCTTGACCATTCACCACTAGTTTCTCTTACCTAGATAAACTAAATGTTTCCAAGACTTATCTTTATTGGTGTGCTTGAAAAGGCTTTGGTCTTGGGTGATATGAACATGTCCTACATGAATTAGTCACCATCAAAACCAAGAAGCCTCATGAGAAGCATAGGATGGGTTTCATCCTACCCAATAAAAAGAAACCCAAAACACCTACCACCACCATTTTGTAGGATGATACCCCCCCCCTTAAAAACCTCACCTCCACTTGTGTGTGAAGATGATGATAAGATCCAACTTAATTTTTTTTTTAATCAACATCATCAACCTTAGACCCCTGACTTATCAAAAGGAGGGGGAAACCATAATTATCCCTTTGACCCATCCTAAGATGATAATAGAAGACTCTCCTACCATTTACATTATCTAGTGTTAGGATGATGATTCTATTCTCACCTATTTTGGTGCCCTAGATTCTTCAATCCACAAATCCCTTCCTCTCAAATCCTCAACCATGTTGAATGAATCTACATAGATATCAACTTGGGTACTCCAGTGATCCAAAACTCAAAATTTCTAGTTGATACATATTTCAAGAACATATAAATAACATAGTAATAATGAATTCTCTGAGAAGAGATGTATTATTACTTAAGATCACAATAAAACTATATGTTTATCTCCTGGAAGAGATGTCTAATCTTCCATTTTGGGTTACATCTTCATTTATACCTATTTTAAAAGTATGGGGAGGATGTGGAAGGTCACCAATCTTGAGGGAGATTAAGTGGTTCAACTTTCATGTTTTAAAACAATACAGAATTTGAGGAATTACTATTTTTTAAAACTTACTATTTTTAGACTACACTACTAAAATTGAAATTTGGGGTACTTTATAGGTTCAAACTTCATCAACCATAGATCCATGCCATATAAAGATGTTTTACTCATTATTATCTTTCCAACGGTTTAAATGATAAGTCAATTAGAGCTACGGTGCAAAAGTTATGGCTCCCAAAAGTTCCATTATCAATTGTGGTGGAATTATCACCCTATTTGTTGCTTAAATTACTGCCCAGATCATTCCTCCTCATTGAAAAGTAATGTTCCTCATTGTATCAATGTTCCTCATCAAGTGTGGTAGTTTTGTCCTGATTTGATTCTCTATGAGCCACTCACCTTGGTGGCTAAGCTAGCCCCTTTTGACCACTCGATAAAGCAGAATAGAGCATCCTCTTGTTGTCTTCATCCAAGTGTCCACAATCTGATCATCCCCCACTAGACAAGAACTCTATGGATCAAGATCATCACTATAAATTTGTTATTCTATTATGGAAGTGTCCAATAGAGGTGGATGATATGGTTTGAGGATCTCTACATTGAATATTAGATGTAGACCAAGGTAGGCTGGTAGGTTCAACTCAAAAGCATTTTATCCAACTTATTTGGTGGTGGCGTAGGGACCATATCATAGAGGCTGAATTTTTCTATGTGGCCCTTCAAGTCATTCCTTCTAAAGCTACAACCAAACCTTATCACCCACAGCAAAATAGTGTGCAATCCTATGTTTATTATGGTGTTGCTTATACTTCTAATTCATTTTCTTTAGGATGTCATGAACTTGTTGTTGGATGTGTTGCATTTGTTCAATGAACTTTGTTTCTTTTTATACCTTAGATATTCCATGAGGTGTATATTCCATGGTAGAGAATGGAATAGCTATATCAATTGGTGTCATGGGTTGGAACCTGAAGCATACTTGGAATAGACTATGCTTAGATGAGTTGTGTAGGGCCCAATTGTATCCATGTTGTATGAAAAGAAGCCCCTCATCCCATGTACATGGATGTATGGAGTGATACATTTGAATCATGTGAATAATAAAGTGGTTCACCACCTCTATCTGACCATTAGTCTACAGATGGAAGGCTATGGACTTTATCAGCTTGGTATCCATCATCTTCCATAGAGTGGACCAAAATATGCTTAAGAACCTACTATCTGAATCTGAGATAATGGACTTGGGGAGACCAAAATGGAGCCATACATGACTAAAATATAGTTGAGTAGTTTCTTTAGTAGATATATTTTTCTTAAAGTAATCATGATATCCATTTTTTAAAAATGATCAACTACCACAAAAATATAGTCCTTACCATGTTTTAAAGTGGGAAAACTTGAGATAAAATCCATTGAGATAGATTCCCAAAGCCTGGTTGGTTTTGACAATGGCATGTACAATCCTTGCTTCTTATGGCTTAGATATCACACACGGGGTGCAAGATTTTAGATATATTTCCACATCCTTTCACATATGGGGCCAATAGAAGTGTTTTTAAAGAACTACCAATGTATTCTCTATACCAAAGTGTCTAGCTATCCTATTGAAATGTGCTTCCCCTATCATCTTCTATTGCTCTATAGCTGGAACATAGATGTGCCCCATATGAAAAAGGACATTATCTTGCAAATAGATATAAAAAACATGATTACCTTTTTGAAGCACCTAATATGTATCAACAAAGGTAGGATTTGCTTCATACAGAGCACCCCAAGTGGCAGTCTCATGTCCACACAAGTTAAGAACTGTTGTGAGTGTAGTAATTGGCAGATGGATCAGACAATCTATAGTTGTATTTGATCTCTCATTTTTGTGTTTGATTATTAGATGGAATTACTAAAGATATATGGCCCACTTTTGGTGCCTCTCATTTCATAATTTTCTCTATGTCTAGATGAATTCCAATGGTCTATGGTCAGTGTGGATGACTGTCTTTTTTCCCAAGATGTAGTGTTTCCATTATTTATAGGCTTACACAATGGCATAGAGATCCTTATCATATGTCAGATATTTATTGATTATATCAGTGAAAGTTTCACTATGATATGTAATATGATGGCCATGTTGCATGATGATAGCTCCCATGGCATATTCAAATCCATCCATCATCAACTCAAAAGGTTGATGCAAATATGGCAAGGCAAGAATAGGGGTTGAGCAAAGTCTATTCTTCAAATTCTCAAATACCCTTTATTGTATTTCACCCCACTAAAATGTAGCTTTAGCTCCTCCTTTAGTCACTTGGGTTAGTGACTAAGAAACATGTGAAAATCCAAGAACAAACCTGTGATAGAAATTTTCAAGACCCAAGAAGTTGTGAAGTTCTGTGAGGGTCCTTGGTATGGGCCATTCTCAAATAACCCAAATCTTTTCTGGATCAACATGGACCCCTTCCTCATTCAAAATTTACTCAAGGTACTAAATTTTTGTCATCTTAAGTGTGCATTTGTCAAGATTTACATACAACTTGTGATCCTAAAAAGTTTGAAGCACCTTACAAACATGTTGCAAATGTTCCTCCCATGTTCTACTATAGATGAGTATGTCATTCAGATAGAAAACCACAAATGAGTTGGTGAAGGGTGGTAATATGTCATCCATCATCCTCATGAAAGTTACAATTATGTTAGTTAAGCCAAAAGGCATAACCAACCATTCAAAGAGCCCCTCCTTAGATTTGAATGTAGTCTTCTAGACATCAGTGGGATCGATTGGAATTTGGTGATAGCTAAATGTGAGATCAATTTTGGTGAAGAACTTCACACCATGGAGTTGGTCCAGTAGGTCATCAATCCTAGGGAGAGGGTAGCAATTATTCACAATTATTTTATTTAGGGCTCGGTAGTCAATGCAAAGCCTCCATGTTCCATCTTTCTTTGGTGGCAAGATAATTGGGCTACCATAGGGTGAAGAGCTTAGCCTGATGTGACCCATTTGGATCAATTATTTAATCTATCTTTTTATCTCATTATTCTCCAAAAATGATCTATGATACATAGGATTATTAGGCAAAGGTGATCCTAGGATCAAATTGATAGAATGTTTTACCAGAAATGCAGTGGAAATCTTGTGGGTGACTTGAATAAGTCATATTCTCTTATGATTCATCCTATTTGCTTTTGTTTTTGTGATGATTTTTTAGTCAAGACTGCAACATTGACCTTCTTGGATTTTTGTGGTTTGATCACCATGAGAACAAATTGCTTTGTCTTCTCCACCAATCTCTTACATTGCTTAGCACTAATTAGAGAGACAAATGTGGGAGGTGGTACCTCTGGTACCCTATAGCACCATATTCCAAGAGTGAGGGTGATTCTTTAGGTTCATGATTCATAGATTCCATGTCACTCATACATGAACAACTGACCAAGGAGTACATCACAAACATCTAGATTGACCATATCACACAAGAATTCATCTTGGAAAGGTTTTATTGCATATGAAACAAGACACTAATGGGTGACATGGAGGTCTCTCCCTAGGATCAACCATCCAATACTGTATGGCTTTGGATAAGGCTTCATAGATAGATTTAGACTTTTCACAAATTTAGCAAAGATTAAATTCTTTTGACTCCCACTATCAAGAATGAAATGCAGAGGCTTACATTTTACCCATAATTTGGAGTGAAATAATCTTTCCTTGTCATTCGGCCTTTTCTCATGGGTCTGTGATAAAGCGATGATGGTGTTAGACTCAACGTCTACAATTTCTTCTTAATCCTCTTTGACTGTGGGTTATATATGAGATAGAGTAGTAGATGTCAAGTATTATGACTCAAAAAGTAGTGACTTGATGGCTCAACATTCTTCTTTGGAGTGAGTTCCAGTTTTATGGTGATCATGCCATTTTCTAGCCTTTCCCTTTTCAGGTTTCTTATCTTGAAACTCATTTTCCTTCCAATTTTGGCCTCATGTTTTTCCATTTTGAGGGCTAACTCTTCGAATTCTTTCTGCCATGTTTTTTCTCAATATTCACTGGGAATTTGTATGCCTCACTGAGGAATTCCAAATTGAAGAGTTCCATTTTCCCCCATATGTACCATTATAGTCCACCAAGATATTTGAGAGTCTTATGTTTCTCACTTTCTTGGATGCCTAATATTATAGATAAAGAATGAAAAATATCTATGTAATCTTGAATAGATTGGTCCTTACCTTGGCAAAGTTGTTGCCATTGTATGTTTAGATCATCATATGCTCCAATGGGATAGTATTCTTCTTTCACTACTTTCAAAAAATCATCCCAGGTAGGTTCCACCTCAAGGCCAATGTCATCTATATTGAACCTTTTTTTGTACACTTCCCACCAGTTTTTCATAGGCAATGATGCTTTTAAAAGAGCAAAAGTGATCTTTTCTCCATCAATGAATTTGTTTACAGAGAAGTAGGAAGATAATTTATCTAACCAATTTTATACTACATCAACATTAATTTTGACTTCAAATTTATAAATATAAAAATTCACCTAAACCTTGAAGGGTGTTGGGGAATTGAAAGGACGTTCCATGGATTAGGAGTTAGAAAGTGCAGCTAAAGAGCTAGAATTTCCCATTAAGAGTTATTGAAAAATTTGGGTAAATTGTTGTAGCATCTATGCTTATTTCCATTGGAGGGCTTCATTCACCATTTCCTTGAAAGGATCAGATGTCTCAGTGTCATCTGCCATTTGAAGTCATTTGGAGTGAATAGGTGGATAGTTTGGAAGCTCTATTGTTTTCCACCCAAGCTTCTTGTAGCCTGACTTGTCCTCAAGATAATACACTCTCAAGACAAGCCGTTCTGATACCACTAATCCAAAACATAGAATTTATAGTTGATAAATATTTCAAGAACATAGAAATAACATAGTAATAATGAATTCTCTGAGAAGAGATGTATTATTACTTAAGATCACAATACAACTATATGTTTATCTCTAGGAAGAGATGTTTGATCTTCCATTTTGGGTTACATCTTCATTTATACCTATTTTTAAAGTAGGGGGAGGATGTGGAAGGTCACCAATCTTGAGGGAGATTAATTTTTTCAACTTCCATACTTTAAAACAATATATAATTTAAAGAATTACTATTTTTAGAAACTTACTATTTTTAGATTGCACTACTAAAATTGAAATTTGGGGAACTTCCATTGGGTTTTAGGGGGTCAAAATTCATTAAGAAAAGATCATGCTATCTCACAACATTCCCCTCATTATTATCTTTCCAACAATTCAAACAGTGATTCAATTAGAGCTATAGTGCAAAAGTTATGGCTCCCAAAAGTTCTGTCATCAATTAGAGTGAAACTGTCACCCAAATTGTTGCCTAAATTGCTGCCGAGATCATCCAAGCAGCCCCCATATTGTCAAATTATTCTAATATTTGAATATTCATGAATTTCAAGACTTCCCCTCTTTCCTCCAAGATAATAGCATAAAATTTTCTTGGTCTTATAGTGATATGCTCATAATTGACCCCAGTATTGCTACCCATAACGTAATAACTCAACGTGATGCCAAACTTGTCAAGAAAAAGTTCTAATGCATGCATCCTCAAATATCCCTTATCATTAAAGAAGAGCTTTAGTGTCTCCTATATGTCAACTTTATTAAACCTATTGACTACCCCCAATGGGTCTCAAATGTCTTTCTTATCACTAAAGCCATAGGGGGACTATACATTTGTGTAGACTTTCGTGACCTCAACCTCACCTATCCTAAAGATAAATTTTCTCTACCGAGCATTAACCAAATTTTTGATCTTACAACTAGCCATGAGATGTTATCTCTCATGGGTGGGTTCTTGGGTTATAATCATATCTTAATCACCCCCCAAAATCAACATAAAACTACCTTTACCACCCCATGGGGAACCTTTTACTATAGAGTCATGCCTTTTGGATTAAATAATGCTGGTATAACCTACCAATATGCCATGACCTATATTTTCCATGACCCTATCCATAATATTATAAAGGACTTTGTGGATAATATTTTTGGAAAATCAAAGGTCCAAAAGGAGCACTTGGTTGTTCTTAAGATCATCTTTGAACACCTCATCCATTACCATCTCTGCCTTAACCCCAAAAAGTGCATTTTTGGGGTACTATCAGGAAAGCTTATAAGTTTCATTATCTCCCTTCATGAAATAAAAATTGATCCCATAAAAATCAAAGCAATCCTAGACATGCTTCTTCCTACCAACCTTAAGCAACTCCAAAGCTTGCAAGGGAAGCTTCAGTCCATTTGTCATTTCAACTCCCAACTTTTGGATTGGTGCCAACCATTCCACCACCTTATGAATATGCATGTGTCTTTAAAGTGTAATAAAGACTACCAAAAATCCTTTTATTCACTCAAATAGTACATTTTATCACCACCTATCCTTATCCCTCCTAAGGATGACCAACCTTTCTGAGTATATATCTCTACCACTGATAATTACCTAGGGGTAATGTTGGCTCATCAAGATGAACAACATATAGAGTAAGTTGTATACGACATTAGTCACATGTTGGTAGAGTATGAGACTTAGTACACTCATATTGAGAAACTTTACTTAGCTTTAGTATTTTTGGCCACCAAACTTTGCCACTACCTTCTTAACCACAAAACCTATGTCATAACCAAAACCAACCCACTCAAGTACATGTACTCCAATCCATACCAAAACCAAAATATGGCCAATTGTTTCATGCTCTTAGCAGAGTTTGATCTTAATTTCCTTTATTTGAAGTTAATTAAGTGGCAAGTCATTGCTAACCAATTAAATGAATCACCATTGGTAGACAACCAACCTCATCCTCTTAAGTTCCCCAATGAGTATATTATGACCCTCTCTCAGGCAAATTTCACCTATCATGTCACCATGTTCTTTAATGGATCAAAATGTTAATGTGGTGGGGGAATAGATATCATCTTTATCTCCTTTGACATTAAACCTCTCCCCTTATCCTTCAATCTTGATTTTGGATATAAAAATAATATGGCTAAGTATGAAGCCCTAGTGATAGTCTTTCAGACTGCCTTCCCCCTAAGAGTTAAAATAATCAATATCTTTGGTGAATCCCAACTTATGTTCAATTAAATAAATGTCTCTTACTAGTGTAAGAATGATATTTTGTAGTAATACAAGTAGCTAGTTGATGAATTCTTAGCATCATTTGAGCATTACCACATCTAGTCAACCCCATAATCTACCAATAAGTTTGTTGACACCATGGCTTCCATTGCCTCTTAGCTACCATCCACACCC
The DNA here is from genome assembly GCA_037957365.1 of Torreya grandis. Classification (NCBI taxonomy): domain Eukaryota; kingdom Viridiplantae; phylum Streptophyta; class Pinopsida; order Cupressales; family Taxaceae; genus Torreya; species Torreya grandis. The sequence goes on from JARHVA010006242.1 coordinate 352,553, forward strand.
TTGAACTCTAAGTTTTATGTCATTATCCATATACATAACCAACCATCCTATTCAAACAATATTCTCCCAACCTAACCTTTGGTATTAGTAAACCTTTGACTATCCTAAACTTGTCATAGTTACCTTTGGCCTCTCTAGGAATGATCAATGATAATTTATCTAGAGTAACTCATGCTATAACATTATGAGAGGAATTCTTTATAAACATGGCTTTTATGGCCTCCTCTTCCATTGATTACTTAGTCACGAAGCCTTTCACGCTATCAAGGAAATGCATGATGGTAACTATGGGGGACACTTTAATGGCTTTGTTATAGCTAAGTACATCCTCCATCTTGGATATTATTAGCATACCATTAATGAAGAATGCTATTATTATGTGAAAAAGTGTGTTCAGTGTCAAAAACATGGTAATTTGCTTCATGCACCTATCCATAGCCTTCATGTTTCCACTAATTTTTGGGATATTTCACAATGGGGTTTGGACCTCATTGGTGAGATCAACCCCCATTAATCTTAAAAACACCATTATATTATCACTGTAACCAAGTATTTTACCAAATGGGTAGAGGCTACTCCTCTAGTCTAAACAAAAGAATAAAATATTGTCGACTTTATCAACCATCATATTATCTACCACTTTGGTGTTCCTCATAAGATTATCACTGAAAATAGTATATCCTTTCATAAAATTCAATAATATGGTCTATATGATGCATTTGTAATTGAGTTAAGTTTGGTATTGTTAGAGGCTTCTATGTAGACCCTAGACTTGTTTGTTATAGGCTTCTATCTATGAGGCCTCTAGAAAAACTATTAATAATAAACTAACTAAAATGGTCAATGTATCTCATCAAGATTAGAATTTGCACATCCCCTCTACCTTATGGGTATATCATACTAGCATTAGAACCCATATGAGTGCTACCCCATTTTCCCTTGTGTTTATATTGGAGGTCATTTTTCCTATTGAAATCTAAATCCCCTCTCTTCACATATCTTTATAAGATCTCATTTCTAAGAGCGATTATCATCAAAACCATTTAGCCCAGCTAGAAATAGTTGATGAGCATCATCTAGTAGCCATCACCCACCTTCATTTCTATCAATATTACATCAAGCATGCCTATAACAAACACCTCAAAGTATAGGAATTCAATATCGAAGACCTCATCCTAAAGGAAAATCAACATGTTACTAATATGAAGAAAAGTAAGTAGGGCAAGTTTGCTTTCAATTAGCTTGGACCTTATATCATAACCCATAATTATGGATTAGGAACTTATCAGTTGTCTTCTCTCAAAGGCCATCTAGAGCTTGAGTCCATCAATGCTTCACATCTACATCCATTCTTTTGTTAAGAAGGAACAAGTCCACCTTTTTTTTCTAACTTAAGACCATCCCTTACTATCCACCCACATTCATCTCTCTATTTTAGGGTTAATTTATTAATAATGATTCATATAATTATCCATCATAGTCATATCCTAAATCTTGAATAATGGGTACCATGGATCTACCCATGGCATGGTTCTCATGGTACTTTCCACCACTTCACGAGATGGATTCCCATGATTGTTGTCACTTAGACCTCTTCACACCTAATCAACATTCTTGTGATTTTATTTTTGCCTTAATAAATGTGAACCACTAATTATGTCTTAAGTGAGTCTATATCAAGCAAAGTTAAAGAAAAATAAAAAAATTCCTATCCCTAGCAATCATGGTTTATTCTTAGCATTTACAGACTGCTCCCTTAATGGACAGTTATTGAAAATCTATTTGAAATTGCAAAAATGTAAGGTGGATTACTCTCTCAAATGACAACTATAAAAAACCATTAAGTAAAGCACATGAAATTATACCACTCCATTGAAGGATGGTTGAGTAAGCATTTTCCAAAATTATAATAGTTTATCGAAGGCTTCCTACATAGATCAGCTTCCCATATACATAATCAGTAAAAGACCCAATATCACAATCAAAACAAAATAAAAATACTATTAAAATATATAATTAGCTCTCAAATAACAAGATAAGATGGAATCCACAATCAAATTTTACATGTAGACTTCCTACATCGATCAGTCTATACAAATTTGGCATAGGCTTGTTTACCCTGATATTTTGAACACCACAATAAAGGTATTCTAGTCTCACAAGAAGGTTTCATTTTCACCCATCTCCCCTTTTCCACTATATGCAATGGATCCTTAAGATTTTGACATTATGTGGTCAAGACACCTTTCTAACCAACTAAAAAATTCTCATGCAAAGCATTATAAGGGCTTATGTTCATTAATTCAATATAACTTTGGATGTGTTTTAAGTCTTTATCAATAAAGAAGTAGCTTCCGTTTGCTCATCCTATCATGACTGGTTGATATTTTCATTATGGTGTTCACCTCTTGATTATATTCTCTATTCTCCCATCTAGTGTTGTTAATTAAACTATCTCATGCATTTTATCATAAACACTAACAACAAAGAACCATAAGCATAACCATAGCCATTTCCATTACCATACCATACATGATAATCACATACATAAGCAATAAAATCAATGTTAACATGTCTAAACATAATGAAATCCAAAATACTCATTAAAAATTATCATGTCATAAGCATAACCATAACAAAAACCTTGAGCAAAATCATAAAGCAATAACATCCATAAGCATTTAAAAATCAACCATTTTACACCACATATCTAAAGTCTAATAATGTAATATATACATATTATGATTTAACATATTAGAAGCATAACAATGAATCTAAACCATCTCATTCCTAAGCTAAGCATCCATAACATAAACATAATCCATGATCACATATAAACATCACATCATAAGCATTAAACATCAACCATAAAACATAAACCATAAATATGAGCATAAATAAATGATCATATATGTAAACTCATAAATCCAATAGCATAACAATGTGTACATATAGATAGATAGATCTCACTCTCAAAAATGTATATCTCACTACATCAAATCATAGGTTGGAGTCAAAATTATATAAAAAGGTCATATACATATATAAATATATATATGCCCTAGGGGCACCACTACCTCCTAGATCACCACTAGACCTTGGTGCCTATCCACCTACCATACCTGATAATCTACTACTTGTCTCTATCTATCTAGATATAGACATTCTCCATTACCTTGGTGTTGCTAAACTAGCTCTACCTACTATGTTGGCCTTATACTCACCCCATCAGAGCTCATTTAGACACTATGCTACAACAATAGCCTCATAGTACCCTAACTCATCCACTATAGCTAGGTATCATGTTGTAAGGGAAAATCTAGGTGGTGATACCTATCCTATACTTGATCCTCCTACTCTCTACCTCAAAGAGTCCCTCTCTTAAATCACCAAGCCTAGATAGTTCCTGGTCTGATCCCTCTCACCTATGATAATAGTAAGTTGACCCTAAAAGGTCATAACTTGACCTTATAATGTGACAATCTAGCCTTGTAGCATGACCACCTATCCTTATAGTACCTATACCTATCCCTATGAAGTGGCTAAAGTCACTCTTGCCTATCCATCATGACCATCTAGATCCATGCCCATCAGCATCATACCTCCATTATCTCCTCTAATGTTTATAGCTATGTATATGGGATAGTACCTTGACATATACCTATTTACAACCTTGACATCATATATTAAAACCTTAGTTAGTAGATCCTCATATGTACCATCTAGAACTATAGAAATAGGTTATGGCATTGATAATAAGATCTCTAAATCCTCTTTCCTGTACCTAGGGAATGGGCCCAAAATACCCTATACTAGGCCAAACTATCAATGTAGCTTATCGAATGGAATCAAATCCACTTCTCCATCTTGCATACTAAGTATCCATCTATAAATTTAGAGGGTGAGTGTCTATATGTTATACCCTAACCATACTAAAAACTAGAGATATGGCCTCCATGTGATATCACCTACCACTAGTGCACCCCTAAACCATTTCATCTCATGAGCCCCACCTCCTAAAATTGATGTAGTAAAGTCTCCCCTCCACCACATAAAGTTAATGGGGAACTCTATCTATGTGTAACCTACCCATGGAAATTTGATTGTCCTTAACTCCTAAATGTGATTGTAGTCCTAACAAAGTAAAAATAGGCCTACACTAATGCCATAGCTCCTATGATCCCTAAACCCCCATAGTTCCCTATATATCTATATAATTAAGACCTAACTCAATGTAAATACCATCTGACCTAGTAGTATCTCAGCTAGAACCCCCAGTAGAAAATAATGAAATATCCCACTGCTCAAGTCAGGAATCCCAAATTAGGTCACATTAATCATGAACATGGTCATGACTCTCTTCTAAATTGGATCCCTCTAATATAATTTCATATACCTAAATCCCCTTACATTTCATCTGACTTGATCACTATTATCTCTATATAGGAGCTTGACATGATTATCTTACTCTTTGTGATTGATATGGTAGATCATATCACCATGTAGTGGAATTTGAGTGATCCTATGCAAATCATCAAGAAGAATGGCCATCTCACCAATTAGAATTAGCAAGGTGTTCTTAGTGACATCTCATCTCTTGATGAGTTTTATGACCATAGATTCATCTCAGGGCACATGCTAGTAGTGCCTTATAGCTCCTAACCCCACCTCATCTAATGGGTTTTATTATTTGGGGTCATCCCTTATTGAATATCTATAAAAATCCTAGGGAATTAATACCTCATCTAGATATGCTCTCACACCTATAAAAATAAAGGTTAGCACGTGTTAGCATTTCTCATTTCCAAATTGATCTCTTTACCAACATTTGACCTATTCTACCCTAACCCACACCCATTACCTAAGTTACCTTACTTTCATAACCTATACCTACCTAAAGTCTTGATACCTACCTTAACCTATCAAACTGATACTTAGCAAACCAATACCTCACTACCCTTTCCAAAAATCACCTACCCCAACCCAAATATTCTCAAAAATCCTACCCTTTCCTCCACTTTCCACTCCAACCTTTGGGTAATACATTACTCCCACTTGACAATTGCACTATCCTACCCTATTTTTTGAATTTTATCTAACTCATGCCCACTAAAATCACCCTCTAGACCTAACTTTCTCACTTAGGCCTAATTTTCAAACTTTCCACTTTACCTAATGTTTTAAAGCACTTATCTAAACATTTCTTACCTTATCGACTATCAATGATCATGGTGAACACCAATGGTTAGAAACCCACTATTTCTAGGGTATTAACTATTGATGGTCAAGACCTGACCATTTATGGTCACCATGGGAATTCTATGGTTAGAATGCCCAAACCATAACTACCCCCAATTTCACCCAACCAATAGCTAAAACACCTACTTAACTACACTAATCACTCTACCCATATGCTATAACATAACCACCATTTTAATTACTAAATTTACCTACCCAATTACCCCAATTTTATAAGAAACCTACCTAGGGAATAGTAAATCCCACCTAAGTAAATTTTAACCTGACCTGACCGCCTAACCCAATGACATTGAAAAAATAAAACTATCCTATCAAATTCAAGACACCACCTACCTCATTCCTTGACTTTTATTGTTGATGGAGACCACATCCCATTGCTCAACTATGTTCATGTAATCCCTACATCTCATTCCTAGGAAACCACCTCAAACATGTGGCTCTAACCAATCACCAACTCCCAACTCAACCAAAAGATCGATCAACTCTCTTGTAGTAAAATGCCAAAATGTCAAGAAACTAGGGCAAAAATTCAAATCATCAAGAGTTACCATGGGTAAAAAGTAAATCCACTTTCACTTTTAATCTATGAACTATTAGGGTTCCCACCCTAACCATCGATAGTTAAGATGACCATTAATGGTCACCCTTGGGTACCCTGACTATCGATGGTCAGGATGCCCCATTTTGACACTTAAACCTTAGAAAAAGTCCTTTTAGAAAAACCAACCTAGTTTGACCCACCCATGGAGGCTACCTTTTCCACCCACCTTGACCACCTCATCACCTCACCATTGGTCCATTTTGGCCCAACTAGTATGTTTTTTTGTGATAAATTTCACCTAGTCTTTTGATTATAAAAACAACATTGCCATGTTGGCCAACATTTTAATTTTCACCACCTCATGCTTACCTTAACCATTTGTGTCTTTCAGGAGCACTTCATACTTTGGATACTCATGACACTTGACCTATTTGTGTTTTCCATAAGAGCACTTCTTACCTTGAATACCCATGGAAACATTGACCTTATCTAGGAGACTAACAAGTGTATCTAGCCACCATGCCTAAATTTAGTCATGTGGTACACTAGTGACTTATCCCCTAGCACTGACCTTTATTGTTATCAACCAGGGTAGCCTTGTCTTTGTGTGATCTCAGCTATCATACTTTATGTTATAGTTTGCATGCATTGTTGTGCCTTAGTGCCCAACTAGTAATCCACATTCATCATTACCTTCACCCACTTTATCAAACCTATACCTAGTTTTGGTTTACCTCATCACATTCTAGTTTGATGGGGAACACCTCCTCCCATTCTCAAGGCAATCATACCTTTGACTAACACTAGTTTTTATTTTGTAGCTAGTTGACTCAATGCACACAACAAAAAAGGGAAAAATTTAGATACCGAAAATCCACACATCATGATTCAAAATTTCATAATACCTCTTGGACCACCTTGGGTCCCCCTTGGTACTAGTATCACCTTTTGACACCCTAACCCCTAATATAGCTAACATATACTTAGTTTGGCTCAATTGGCTCGACAATCACCATGAACACTAATGGTTAGGGTGTACGTCCCCAACCAAGAACATGTAAACTAATCACTTTTATTTTCTAATTATACTTATCTAAATCTTGTTATGAGCTATTACATAGATGAGTTAATTTTAGAGGGCCCAATTCACATGTTATTATAACTCTCTTGCCTTACCTATAAGAAGTAAGGAGATTGAAGGTGAAAGGGGATTTAAAATTGTTATCAATAGATTTGTGCATCCATGAGTATTTTTTTACAAGTCAATCACCATTAGTAATCCAATAATCCAATAATTTAATTAGAGAGTCAATTTTCCATTGCCTCTCCACCAAGCCCATATGTATCGTTACTCTATCAGAATCAAGCTAAATTTCACCAATAGATCAAATACCCAAATCATCCACCTAATAAACTTTTGGTAAGATAATTAATTATTTATTGGTATTCATCTACTTTATTTTTATTTTGTAATCAACCTAGGCCTTACCCATCTCTCAAAATCCATCTTCTGAATCCTGTCAATCAGCCAAAATAACCAACCTAGATCTTCACATAGTAACCATCGATGGTTGACTCAACCACTGATGGTCTATCTAATTGTCGATGGTTAACTCAACCATCGATAGTCACTATGGCACAAAAAACTAGCAAGATAAATTCACCTACCTACACCCAATAAAACTTAATTTTATATGTTCCTACCTATTCATAAACCCTTTATGATTTTCTAGATCATACCCTAGCCCTTTAGTACTAGTATTGATTAATTTATCTCTAATTTAATCATTTATATCATATTTATAAGCAAACACTCTTGCATTCAATTTCAATACATTTTTATTCATTAATGAAAATACCATTATATTACATTTATAGTCTTAATTATTTAAAACATGTGGATTAACAACACCTAAGGAAGCTCTTATTTCCAATATCTGGCTATCTCTAGGCAATCCACTCAACTATTTGTCTAATAAAAAAGTGTGCTTTAGTGTTTTCTTATCAATAAGTCATCCTCCTAAGCCAAAGAGGAGTTCTTCATAATCTTTTGATTTCAATGCATGCACTATCAATAAATTTTTTCAACCATACCTATACTTAATTTATTCTTTTCCTCTTTACGAATAATAAGCAAGACATTCATTGAAATAAAATGCTTTGGATTCATCCAGTCTCCTTCACTCTATTCGATCATCCTTCATGATGACGTGAGAGCCATCAATTTTTTAAATAAGCAAGATGATTAAGTTAGGGATTAGGTGAATATAGGAACTTAGGCTAAATTTTTAAGACTAATGTCTCTTTTATGTTAATAAACATGAATGGGGCCTTAGGAATAAAACTTTAGGTTAAGTATATAACAAAAGGGGCCACATGATGTAAAGAATAGGACCAAGTTAAGAACATAGAGAACCCTATAAACATAATCATTACACCTTGTTAAAATAAAGAGGACAAAAAGAGGGTAAATATAAAGGGACCAAGCATAATTTTGTAGGCTAAGGTTTGGTCATGTTAAGAAAAATGACCAAGCCTTAATATAAAAATTAGGATTCAGTCTAAAGTATGTTTAAACATGTTCCCAATAAATATAAATTTTAATCAAGGGTGTAAGCTAGGGTTTTATAACATGAATCCAACTATGAGTTCTCAAAGAAAAAAGACTAGTAAAATATTTAATGAGGATAAAACTGTGAACATCCCAGCATGATCCATTAATAAGAACTCCATGAAACTTGTAACTCAGGACATGAGGGCCAAATATTAGAAACATTAGGTAAGGTCAAATAAAAAACATGAACTAATGGGATAGTTTTATCATGTGTAGATCTTCAAATTCCAATAATGTGTAGAACATATCAAGCTTTCAGTGTTAAGGTTCAAAATATGCACAAGGGTCCCTATTTTTTAGAAATGGGGGTATGTTATCCTCAACACCAAATAAGAACTTTCAAGTAATCATTGGTATGTGAAACATTTGAATGGTAACCTAATACATTAATTTTATGGGTAAGTTTCCTATCTCAAATTTCCAAGTATTGGTTTCTAGAATTAAGGATTAAGCTTTATGAACAATCATTAACACCAGAAACAATGTTAACCCTCTTTAAAACCCTAATAGTGAGCCAATTTGAAATAAATTGTTATTAAGTGATCATAATGGATTTGTTTGGATATTTTGGATATTTTATTATGAATTCAACTCTCTCAAGAATCTCTTGGTGTGATTTTTTAGGATAGTGACTGGACCCTATAGGAAAGGTTTTGTTTCTCAGATATTTATTATAGTAGGTAGAGTTGATCGAGTCAAAGTAGATAATTATATGGAGGTTAAAGATTGATAATTTTATATTATGTACATGGTGGTATATTAGTATGTTTTACCCCTCATGGTTTTTGAACTGGTCATACAAGTTGACTAGTCGCTAATAGACCTAGTGGTGCAGACAGTGACAAAACTAGGTAGACAATGAGAAAACCAGGTAGAAGTGAGAAGTTGATTAGGGATGTGTTATCATGGATTAGGGATGGATAAAAATAAATTAAGATGTTTTTAAATACCTTTAATATATTTCCATGTTATATATAATATTTTTATATGATTGTATATATCTTAAAGCTGATCTCAAATTGACTTGTCTAACTCAGTGAGGTCTGTGTATAGTGAAGTCATGAGATTGGTATATAAGACCAATATTAATATTAAAGATTATGATATATTTATTTTAATTTTTTATAAGTTTTTTTAATATTATATTAATTCATTTTAAGTTCTTAAGTATGTCCTTTCATGTATCAAAAATTCATGTTTTTATGACTATGTTTTGACACTAGTTGGTAGTTCTGAGTGGGCTACTTGCAGAAGAGGGTGTAAGTCCTTTTAACTTATGTAATGAATTATAATAAACTTGGTGATGTTTTTTAGGTCTTAAATTTTCTATTTATATATTTATTTCCATGTTTTTTTGACAATATTGTGTTTTTGGTTTAGTTATTCAAGATAGACTTTTTGGGTATGCACAAGCCTAATTGTCAATAGTGTTAATGGCATGCTTCAAGTGGTGGTTGGAGATAAAACAAGTCATGGAAACAATATTATCTTGGTATTGTTATAATAAAATTTAATATGATATGTTCCTTATATGTGATAATTCTGAGAGTGTTCCAAGGTGTTTAAAGGGTAACATGTGTTAATGAAGGCTTAATTGAATTAGGTCTCCTTAAGGCCTAAAAGGGGTTTTGGTCCTATATGCTATGACCAACTTATTTTAATGTTTGGTTCAAGTTTCTTTTACATAATAATGACCATTTTATTGTAAATCTAAGTGATCAAGTGTGTATGTATGACCAATAATTATATGAGCAAGAGATTAGTATAAGAACAATGCCTAATAGGCCTAATTATCTAGAGTGAGAGTGTGTGTTGAAGAGAATGAGATAAAAAATTGAAGAGATAAGGAGTAATTATATTGTAGAGTAAAAAATACTCTATGTTTCATTTTAATTTTTAGTTTTGCACTACAAAATTTTGTTCCCGCATACTTTGGTTCGTGACGGCTAAGTTTTGAAATAGAGCACGAGCTTGATTTCATTTTGATTCATTTTTGTCTAAGTGTCAAAGTCAAGCAGAAGCTACCAAGTGTCATCATCTGAGACACCTTTCATAATTTCAATAAGGTAGCAGAATATGCCATGTGTCCCATAATAACTCATTGGAATGTGACAAGTGTCGGCATCTATGTTTCATATCAGCACCTACGTTTCAAATCTCTTTTAAGCAGAAGGTTTTAACAAGCTAAGTATCAAGATCAGCTGGAGAGCATGAAGTGGCAATCGTGAAATGTTTAAATTTGATTTTATAAATTGTGATGGAAGATACCATGTATCCCAACTGAAAAGAGTGGAAGCCACCACGTGTCAAGATCTGAATTATCTTCATTTTGCTTCGCCGATATAGCAAAGACTATGGTGGGTCTCAGGTTTTGTTTCTGAAGCAAGCAGAAGCTACCAAGTGTCATTGTCTATGTAAATATGAAATGAGGCCCAATTGTTTCTATAATACAAATAGAGTGATGTGGAGTCTAGCATGTGTCACCTTCCACAAGTTTTTCAAAAGGTGACTAAAAGCAGTGGAGATCACCACATATCCCTAGTTAAGTAAAGTAGAGATTACCATGTGTACTTTGTTGAGGCAAGCATAAATCACCACCTGTCCCCATGTCCTTTTAAAATTTGCTCAAGTGAGAAATGTTATGGGTCTTATTTTTTGTTAAGTTGTTAAAGTTTCTAAGAAGTAGATTGCGACAGGTGTCAAAGGCAAAACACTCCTGAACAAAGACATGAAAGAGTATAAGCTACGCAAAAAGTGTTGTGTGTCTTTGATAAGTGTTGTGTAACATGCCAAGTGTCATTCTCTAGTGTCTCCTAAGTAATAAGAAGGTTTTCAAGGAATTGGCCAAGTGTCCTCTTTCATTTAATAGAAGGGAGTGTCCTACGATCTATTTCAGCCAATGAACTGCCAGAAGACATAACATTTCAGAATCTAAGAAATATCTTCTATTGGACACTTCTAGTTTGGTTATATTTCAGTTGGGCCTTTAGATTGGGAATAGATAGATGATCTGGAGTGAATCCAAGGCTATAAATAGAGGTGTAGAGATCACTAGAAAGAAGGATCAAACTTAGAGAGAATTTTTTGAGAGAATTATTGTCAAGAGTTTAGATTTTCTAGAGCTGTGATTAGGAATATCATTTGCCTTTGTTCCATTTTCTTAAGTTGGAAAGTTTATGTAACTGTGCATGTTTATGTGCCTCTTATGTGACTGAAAAATTAATGAGAAGATTTAATCCTATGCCTTTATTGATATTTTTTGTGTCATTACAAAAGTAGTCTAGGTTGTGTTGTCAAGAGTTTTAGACTTTCTAGAGCTATGATTAGGAATATCATTTTCTTTTGTTCTATTTTCTTGAGTTGAAAATTTTATGTAACTGTGCATGTTTCTATTCCTCTTATCTGACTGGAGTTTTCAAATAAGAAGATTGAACCTTATGCCTTTGTTGATATTTTCTATATCACTACAAAAGTAGTCTATGATGTGAGCCTCTGTTTCTTTTATTTCCATCTTTTACATTGATCATGCATTGCTTTCTCTTAAATGTAATTGAATCTTACATATAGTTTCACTGTGCTCAGATTAAGGGTCAAATTACATTCAATCACATCGCCATAGTTAGATTTTCTTTATTTGCATTTTTGTTTTTGTTAAAATTCCTATCCCTTTTCCCAGTATACACTCGATATAAAGAAGAGACTAACTTCTTAAAAATCTTGAGTTTGTTTCAAGTTGCAAGTCCCACATCTTGAAACTTCCTATTGTTGGTGTTAGAAACAAGCACAATTCCATCAATAGTTTTTGGCATGCCTGATGGGACACTATATTGAAGTTTCTTTCAAGATTGTATGAACCAGAGAGCTACGAGAAGTTAGAGCTATGGACCAATAACTAGATCTTAGTCTATTATAAATCTAGGTATTCTTTTGCCACCTTTGGTAACTAGTCCTAGAAGAAGAGTCAACTAGTTTATACCAACACCAAGAGCAAATATGGGAGCCCCTATACCCCCAAGAAATTATGCAAGTTGGAACACTAGTAGTATTTTGATTCTCCATATACCACCAGCCACTTGGGACCCTATCCCAGTGAATGCACTAAAAGCTCTACCCAAATTTAGTGGGCAAGACTTCAAAACACCTAAAGAACATTTGCAAGATGTATCAGATGTCTTTGTTATACATGTTGTCATATAACAAAATGTGGCCATAAGATTATTAGCAGCTTCTTTTAAAGGGAAGGATCTAAAATGGTATTGGTATTTGACCCCAAATACCATATCTACATGGGATCAGCTCGAAGATCTTTTCTTTGAAATATTTGAAGAGAAGGGTGATAAGTCTTCTTTATTACAACAATTAATTACCATTCAAAGGGCACCACAAGAAGCCATGAATGAATTCAATTCCATATTTCAAAAGACTTGGGAAATAATCTCTACTATAGCTAGACCATTACCAGGTATGGCTATAGTTTTCTATCTTAAGGATTTAAATTCAGACATATCTATTATGATTCAGTCACTTGGAGGTCAGACTCTACCAGAGGCTTATGACTATGGAGTCAGAGCTGAAAATAATTTGATAGATGCTGGAAAGTTGTCTCCGAGGCCTCCCATGCCCATGTTTCTAGATTTTTCCTTGCCATTACCTCAAGAATCCCCTAAATCTATAACCCCACCTATGTCTATAGACACATATCCTCAAACACCTGCTAAAGAAATCATCCCTACTCACTCATCTGAGCTGGATGATATCAAGAATATCTTGAGGACATTTTCTAATGAGATGATTAATATAAAAAGACAACAAAATACTTATACTAAACCCTAAGAACTAGGGCTATTAAGGAAATATATTTTCATCTCAGCCAAACCAATACTAGGGTCCTCCAAGGCAAAATAACCCTCAACCAACAAACCAATTAGTTGCAGTCCCTACACCTTCACAGACTATTCGTCCCAATTCAAATAGGGAGATTGTTCCAAGACAAAATAATTATGTGGATAACACTAATACGTGGTGTTTCCCTTGCAATAATGCTCATACACCTAGAGATTGTCTCATGGGTAATCTAAAACAAAAGGTGGCAGAGCAAAGAAGAATGGATGGATAGTTTACAAGTTCCAGTGACAATCAAGCCTACCAATATTTTGGTATGCAAAATTCAGTCTTAATGGCTCAGATTCAAGGGATGTATTTACAACAAGAGGAAGAAATATCACCAAAACATGCTTTGTTCTCGTGGGTTGAAGATGAAGAATCAATTTTCTTGAACGAAGCTTCCACTTCTAAGAAACCAGTGGTGCAATCTGATTATTATACTAGATAAAAGAGAAGGATGGTGGAACAGCCTAAAGTTGTAAATAGTCAAGTCATGGAGAATCCTCCATTTCAAGGACAAAGAAACATAGCTATCAGACAAGAAGAGCCTCAGTTGGTGTAGATCAAGTGATTCCTGCACAAATTCAAGAAAAAATAAGATATCCCTATTTTCAAAGAACTCAGACTCTGGGACCAATAAATGTGGTGGATCAATTGAAGAAGACTCTAACACAAGTATCAATATGGGATATATTGCCTATTACTGAATAGAAGACTAAGAAGCTTTACAAGGCCAAACACTACCCAAATGTATTGTTATTAAAGGACCTGCTAAAAAACAAAAGCTCAAAGACACAGTTCATTTGCAGACAACAACCCTAGTGAACAATGCACCAGAGGTAAGCAAATCCAAACCAGATCCCTTCTATTTAACTTTGATAGTTGGCAAGAAATTGCTACATAATGCAATGATAGATTCAATGACTAGTACTATATTAATGCCTAAGCAGATAGCTTATGCTTTAAAGATAAAATATGAGCCACTCACTAAAGGGGTCATGCAGCTAGATGGCAAAGCAGTACAAATAATAGGGAGAATAAAACAACTCCCATTACAATTATATACTTATCCCAATATAATTGTAAATAAAGATGTAGTAGTCATAGATATACCTCTTATTTTTGGTTTATGTTTATCAAGAGACTTTACAGCCAAAATAGGAGGATATATGTCCCTTGATTGGTCTCACCTCATCCTAAGAACCAAATATGGTTCAAAGATGAAGATATTATCTGAGCCATTATATAAGGATCACATCACCAATGAACCAATTGTAAAGTTAGAGGTAGCTCATGCTATGATGAATAAATAAGAAAGGGTTTTTATTTAGGAGTTAGCTGAATAGACTAAACATGATGAAGGGGAGTAAAATGATCATTTATTAGCTATGATGCAAAGTGACCCATATGGAAATTATGACTCCATTGATATGGGTACTTATGTCATATTTGAGGAAGATCATAAAATCCCAAATGTTTTAAAGGAGGAAAATTCAAAAGATACCTCTTCTATTAATCCTTGGATTCCTCAACATGAATTCCATATTTCGAGTGAGAAGTCACAAGTGTATGCCTTAATCTTTAATGAAGAAGAGATAATTTTTGACTTTCTTCTTACTTTACAAGATAATGTGGAGGAGCATTGACATTTCCTTGATCATGATTTGAATGACTTGTTTGAAATCATTGGGTCAGGTTATAATATTTTTCAAGGAGGTTGTGAATTGGTTGCAGATGAACAAGAAAGCATTGAGACTCAATTACATATGCAAAATTATTACAAACTTTAAGACTTATCCTTTCAAGGGGTTGGTAATTTTGAAGTCATTAAAGAGGATGATCATCCAATAGAAGATGAGTTTAAGGCAGAAGGAGATAAGTCAATAAATGATATATATTAAAGGGCTTCTATTGATGAGTAAATAGTCATTAATTTCTTGATAAGACATGCCAGTATCAAGAACCAGCATTCGACAAGCTTCCAAGAACAAGAAGAGTTTATATATGTTGGAAGCAGGTTTGACTCATACTCACTCAAATGTAGGCCAATAAATGTGGCATACAAAGAAAGCAAGTCACCAGAGCTATATTCAATTCAACTACTTGTCTGACAACATAAGTCATCTTGTCATGAAGGAGACTTTAGAAATTCTTCTTTTGATCTATGAGGGAGGTAAAGATACTTGGTTAATGTATTGTAGTTAGATAGTTTCCCCTTTTTGTATTACTTTGTTTTCCCATTTTCATTTTCCCACTTTTCTTTTAATTAAGTGTTCTTTCAACACGTAGTCAGCAGCTCAGAGAGTTTTTCAAAATCTTCAAAATTTCTCAATGCATTGAATGTCTCCCAAATCTTTAGAAATCCCCAAGCTACCTTGTGTTGCCACTTGCATAACATGTTTGACTCACTATCCCATAAAGATTGAGTAAGATTTGTTAATGGTTATCTAAGTTTAATACCATTTTAAGACTTGATAGGTCAATAAATACCTATTAAAGCTTACAAGTTCTCAAACATTCCTGCATCTATGAGAAAATATCCTGTTACTTACATTTTGTAGAGACTAGTAAATTTGCTTTAGTGAAAGTGTTTCTATTTTTCAAAAGTTCATACCAGTTATCACAGAATAGATATAGAGATGGAGGGATCATAGTCTTCACAACAAGGAGCTAAGATGTATGAATCCTTTGACAAGTTTCTTACAAGCAAGTCATATGCTTTAACTCCCATGTAACCTTTGAAGACCTATCCACGGACCAGAATCCCTGAAGTTGGTCAAGCAAGTGACCCATCAAAGATAAAAGATTATGCAAATGGATTCATGGACCCAATTCTTCAAAGAGATAGTAGTGAAACTCCTAGGGAAGGAGCACATCAAAGGTGTCCTTAGAGGTCCAGAGTAGGGCAATATGAGACATTTTCCATGAGGATATGGACTTCACAACTGGCACAATTCATTGTCCCAGCTGTAAATCCATGCCCTGACTTGGTCAAATTATGCACAGACTTGTTCCATGTACCCTCAAGCACCATTTAATAGGGTCATTCACAGTGCAAATCACACCATAGGTCATCAGGGACATGTTAGCCCTATATCATGATAAGATAGCTACATTTCCCACTATTGCTAAAATGTAAAGAACATGGGCAAACATCAATACTCAGTTGAGGTTCTTAAGATCCAAATTGCAAATGGGCGATGATGATACCACTGTGCCTACACTTCCTGCAGCAAGAGCCCAGTTCACACAAGCTAGCCAAGATGCACTATCTATGATGGCTTTTATCTATGGCATGAAAGATGATATGGTAGTTTATGGAGAACAAATGGCTATCCTCTTCAGGCTAAAGACTCAGGAGTATAGGCTTGAATTTTTTGAATAGATTGCTTTCTCAATGGTGGAACAATTGGCCCAATTCAAATCAAAAGGGGTTTTTAGGTACTCTTCTTATTTGTTTCACCTCATGTTGTATTAGAAATATAACCTCTTTACCCAATATATGCATCTTGATATGTATGACCTAAGTTTTGATCTCCAAAGGACCACTCTTGTGTCTATATGGGCACATATTTTATCAAAAACTAGTGATCCATATGAATTCTAGGAACTATTTTTTACCCTTGCTTTTTGTCACCTCAGCCTTGAACCAGTCATGAATAGACTATTCCAAAGTGTTTTAAACTTTCTAGCCAGTTGCCCAATTCCTTGTGATTTCTATTTTGGATCTCACCATACAATTATAAGAGTCCATGGTTTTTATGGGGAACCAATGTTGCTACCTAAGATTTTAACTCTTAGGTTAGCATTCTTAGAGATCACCAGGTAGGTATCTATAGTCGACAATGAATATGGCTCTAGGAAGAGGAAGAGGAAAATGTATGACCTCCCATGGATGACAACCAGCATGGTTTTGGAAACCAAAGATGTTGAGATCGTGCTACTTAGAAAGCTAGCCTTCTTGGGTTTCCTGCTAGTTGAATACAAATGGGTATATGACCCAAATGGTTTCATAGCCTCTTGGATAAGGACTAATGGGGTCACAATTAGAATTTCACATGAAGGCCACCCTTTTTGGGAAAATAAGAAAAATCCTAGAGAAGATACTCCTGGATTTTATGTTGAATTAACAAATTTGCCCCTTCCACAAAATAGACCATGGGAACCATTCTATGCTAAGTAGAGGGATTATTATCCTAAATTCAGAATGACTTCTAGCTTAAGAAGGACACTAAATAATAAATATTGAGATGCTAAGAAAATAGAAGCCTATTGGAAATATAGGCAAGAAATTTGTCAAACAACCCATTCTTTTTGAAACGTTGACTTAGATGAGAGATGGGAGGAACTCTAGGATGAGTGCCATCTCTCCCCTGTATCTAGCCCAGAGACTAGTAATTTGCTGACACCAGGTGTAGAGCTTGAAGCTAGAGCAGGTTCAAGCCAAGAATCACAGGCCTCAGGGCAAACTATAATGATAATAACTATATCAGTTTGGCCCCAATCTCTCAGCATTATGGAAAAGTAAAAGAGGGTGGTGCATTCACCACCAAAAGCTTCCCCATCAGCATCAGTTATTGAAATTCCTAGTTCTCCAAAATCATCACTGATGATAGTAGTAGATGTGAAAGGAAACGAAACACAGCCAAAAGAAGAGACACCCAAGAAGTGAAAGAGGGTGCAGTTTTAGTTTTATTTAGAAGAGGAGGTAGACCCCCCCCCACCGCCAATTATAGAGTACTATAATTGCTCCTCAGGTAAGTATTATTCCTCCTTCTCCTTCTTAATCTATTTCTTTTCCTATTGGCATGATGATTCCATCTAGCCAGATGACATCCCCTGCTACCTCTACCATTCCCATTTCTCACTTCACCCCATCTATACCACCTCAAGCTTTAACATTACCTCATTTTTCCCCTTTTGTTCCAAAGAAACTTTCTCCTTAGATTGCCCATAGCCAATAATTGGCTATTTAATATGGTTTGCCATAGGGACATCCTTTTACGAGTGGGCACATTGCCTCTCCTTTTAGCTTCCAGACCCAAGCAAATGCTACTAAGAAGGCAAGGGAAGCCCAAAGAAAGAAAAATAAGATCAAGAAAAATAAGGCATTGGATACACCCCATCTATGGTCACAATTTGACCCCATTCAATAGCAATTGATGGTGACTCATTTGTCACCAAATGTAATCAAGCCAAGTGAGTAGATGCAGCTGGAAGACTACACGATGAATGTTGTGTCCATCAACATGTCCCTCTTCAGGCCACAAGACAAAATTTATCTACTAACTGAATCCACTTTTGTAGTTACTGAAGACTACTTGAAGACATCAAGGAGGCTACAGAAGAAGGAGGCTGATTTAGCCAAGGAAAAGGCAAACTATAATAGTTTGGCCATAGAGATCAATAGAAAAGACAATGAAATAGAGAATTTGAATAAATAGTTGTAAGATATTATTTCTCTTCAGACTCACCAAGTATTCCAAGCCCAAAATGATTCCTTAAAAGCAGGGCTAATGTAGGTAAAAGATGTGGTGATGACCCTAAGGTGGGAAAAAGTAGCATTGCAAGAAAAATTTGAGGAACACCTACTACAAGTTACCCAATTACAACAAAAGCTGCTAAGTGAATAGAATAATACTATGGCTATACAAGCCCAATTTCAAGTAGAGAAACAAAGAATAAAAAAATTGACACTGGATCTGGCCAATAGGCTAAGGAATGTTAGAGTGTTAAGTCTGGTGAAGGAGCTCTATGAATCCATGTGGAAAAGAATCTCCTCAGAGATTATTTAGCTCAGGCCTTTTCTCACCTTCCTACTAAATGCACAAAAATTATGTGAAAAGGTGGAGAATTTAGTTGCAAACACTCTGGCTATTGTTTTTGGGAGAGTAATGGACTCTAAAATGTTGTTGCAAAAGCTTTATGATGCAATCGATGCAACATTTTTAGCAGAAGGAATTGAGAATAGAATGGTTGCTGCTAAGCGACTGAATGAGGTTCTCAGTTGTAATTCCATTTCCATCAGTTGTAGAGAGCTCTTAGATGTCATGAAAGAAGGAATCAGTGAAATGAAATAGCATATTGAAGATCTAGTGCAATTAGGTCTTCCTTCTCCATTTCCTGATGACAACATGGTGCTAATGGTTGATGAAATTGAACCTTTGTTGTTGGCCAAACAGAATGATCAAATAGTTTTTCAAGATTTAAGGGATGATTCATCAGTCCCTGAAGTATAAGTTGTCTTGGTTCCTATTTCCCAGCTTGAATTCAAATTGAAGGATATGGTTCAGATTTTGCAAAAAATTTCACACAAGGATATTATTAACCTTGATTTAGCCTTCAATGAATTGTAGAATAAGCAGGGGTTATCTGACGATGAATGTTCTACCTATCAAACAACATTGTTGAAGCTATAATTTTTAAATTTTGATCTAGCAAGAGTTGTGATTTCTTTTTGAGTAGGCTCAAATGTCCTTGAGGTCACCAATAACTATAGAGTAAAAAATACTCTATGTTTCATTTTGATTTTTAGTTGTGCACTACAAAATTTTGTTCTTGCATACTTTGGTTTGTGATAGTGAAGTTTTGAAATAGAGCATGGGCTTGATTTCCTTTTGACTCATTTTTGTCTAAGTGTTGATTTAGCCTTCAATGAATTTTAGAATAAGTAGGGGTTATCTGACGATGAATGGTCTGTCTATCAAACAACATTGTTGAAGCTGCAAGTTTGAAATTTTGATCTAGCAGGAGTTGTGATTTATTTTTGATCAGGCTCAAAAGTCCTTAAGGTCACCAATAACTATAGAGTTAAAAATACTCTACTTTTCATTTTGATTTTTAGTTGTGCACTACAAAATTTTGTTCCTGCATACTTTAGTTTGTGACAGTGAAGTTTTGAAATAGAGCATGGGCTTGATTTCCTTTTGATTCATTTTTGTCTAAGTGTTGAAGTCAAGTGAAAGCTGCCAAGTGTCATCAGTTGAGACAACTTTCATAATTTCAATAAGGTAGTGGAATGTGCCATGTGTCCCATAGTAACTCAATAGAATGTGACAAGTGTCAGCATCCACATTTCATACCGGTACCTTCATTTCAAATCTCTTTTAAGTAGAAGGTTTCAACAAGATAAGTATCAAGATCAAGCGGAGAGTGCCAAGTGGCAATCATAGAAGGTTTCAATTTACTTTTCTAAAAAGTGACGAAAGATGCCATGTATCCTAGCTGAAGAGAGTAGAAGCCACCATGTGTCGAGATCTGAATTATCTTCATTTTGCTTCACTAATATAGCAAAGACTGTGGTGGGTCTCAAGTTTTGTTTCTGAAGCAAGCGGAAGCCACCAAGTGTCACTGTCCATGTAAATATGAAATGAGGCCCAATTGTTTCTATAATATAAATAGAGTGATGCAAAGACCAGCATGTGTCACCTTCTGTAGGTTTTTCAAAAGGTGACTAAAAGTAATGGATATCACCACATATCCCCAGTTAAGTAAAGCAGAGATTGCCATGTGTACTTTATTGAGACAAGCAAAAATCACCACCTATCCCCATGTCCTTTTAAAAGTTTCTCAGGTGAGAAACATTGTGGTTCTTATTTTATGTTAAGTTGTTAAAGTTTATAAGAAGTGGATTGTGATAGGTGTCAAAGGTGGAATACTCTTGAGCAAAGACACGAAAGAGTATAAGTTATGCATAAAGTGTCATGTGTCTTTGGTAAGTGTTGTGGAACATGCCAAGTGTCATTCTCTGGTGTCTCCTAAGTAATAAGAAGGTTTTCAAGGAATTGGCCAAGTGTCCTCTTCCATTTAATAGAAGGGGGTGTCTTGCGATCTGTTTCAGCTAATGAACTGCCGAAAGACATAGCATTTTAGAATCTAAGAAATATCTTCTGTTGGACACTTCGAGTTCAATTAGATTTTAGTTGGGCCATTAGATTGGGAATAGACAGATGATTCAGAGTGAATCCAAGGCTATAAATAAAGGTGTAGAGATCACTAGAAAGAAGGATCAGAATTAGAGGGAATTTTTTGAGATAATTATTGTCAAGAGTTTAGACTTTCTAGAGCTATTATTAGGAATATCATTTGCCTTTGTTCCATTTTCTTAAGTTGGAAAGTTTATGTAGCTATGCATGTTTTTGTGCCTCTTATGTGACTGGAGAATTAATGAGAAGATTTATTCCTGTGCCTTTGTTGATATTTTTTGTGTCATTGCAAAAGTAGTCTAGGCTGTGTTGTCAAGAGTTTTAGACTTTCTAGAGCTATGATTAGGAATATCATTTTCCTTTGTTCTATTTTCTTGAGTTGGAAAGTTTATGTAACTGTGCATGTTTTTGTGCCTCTTATGTGACTAGAGAATTCAAATAATAAGATTGAACCATGTGCCTTTGTTGATATTTTTTGTATCACTATAAAAGTAGTCTATGATGTGAGCCTTTGTTTCTATTATTTCCATATTTTACATTGATCATTCCTTGTTTGCTCTTTAATGTAATTGAATATTACATATAGTTTCATTGTGCTCAGATTAAGGGTTGAATTACATTCAGGTGCATCACCATAGTTAGATTTTATTTCTTTGCATTTATGTTTTTGTTAAATTTTTTATCCCTTTTCCCAGTATACACTCGATATAAATAAGAGACCATCTTCTTAAAAATTTGGAGGTTGTTTCAAGTCGCAAGTCCCACATCTTGAAACTTCCCATTGTTGGTGTTAGAAACAAGTGCAATTTTCACCATCAACATATATAACATAATTATGGTAGAAATAAACCATATTGAATATTTTATAGGGGTACTATAGATGATTATCAAGGTCATATGATCTAACTAATTCAAGAAGAGGGATAATTAAGCAAAGAAGGCTAGAGCCCAGTTTGAGAAAGATAGGATAGTGTGAAGAGATGAAGAATGAGATTATCATATATTGTATGAAAAAGAAGTGTTATGAAGTTTATAAAGGTTTTGATGTGGTTGATTTGGTGTTGAGTCATCTAGAGGTTAGTGCCTCCTTATAAGTGGGTGTTTGCTAAAAGCCTAGCTAAGTTGGTGCTTAAATAGTTGGGGTTGATGCTCCAAGTGAAATTGGTTATTCACTAAATCTTGATGTTTGTCTTATATTACTATATTACATTTGCATCATTAATGGGTTTTCTTCTCCTTGAGTGTTTCCCACTCAAATAAGTGTTTTATGTGTTATGATTTTGTTTCATGCTCATGGCTCTTAATGTGTTGTTAACTCACTTTATTATTCTGATAGTTCATGAATGATAAATTAAATTTTAAAAAGGTTTGAATAATAATTCATGCCCCCCACCTCAGTCTTTGTACTTCCAAAAATCAAAATATGGCTAACCAAGATAGAATTAGTAAATCAGAAAGGTTCTCCTTTTTACATAGTCATCTAATAAAAAATTAGGGATTTTATTTATTTTTATTTTTGGACACTTTTTAAATTTTATTTTATCTTATTTTTAAATTTGTGACCCTTTACATAGCCTCATACATATGAGAAGTTACATGGGCTCATCACTAAATACTAGATGTAGGTAAGGGTGTTTCCTCCCAATGCTAGTCCAACACAACTATTAAGATGTGAGGGTTCATTATCAAGGGTCAATTAATGATGAAATATATATAATATGTCTTTTATTTTCATAATATTGATTATGTATAGTGTATTTCTCTTAGTTTTCTCTTTATTTTAGGAGGGTAGGATGGGGGGGATGAGGCTATTATCCCTAAACCTTAGCCATGTGAAACTAGTAAGATGAAAATGATCATCACTAAGGACCAAGATATATGGATAAGGTTACCTAGTTTAATCATGTTAGTGTTTTTCTTAGAGGGAACCATAAAGATAACTATGGCATGGAAAATCTTCTAGACTAGGTTGTAGACTAGACTATATGAGATTACAAGAAGATCTATGGGAATGAACTATATATTACTCATTTGAAATTAGACAATACTCCTATTTTTTTGATTTAAATAGAATTTTATAAAAGGAAAGAGGGTGAAATAAAAATATGAAATGATATGTTTCATTTGAAAAAGTTTTTTTCATGTGAACTCATAGATTGAAAATTACCCTATCAAAATAACTAAAATTCAAGAATTATAGAAACAAATATTAATATTTTATTAATGTAAATAATGAAATGTGGAATGAAACATATATATAAAATAAGATTTAAGGTGAAAAGAGTTCATAGATTCATCAAAATCCTTACACTCCAAGGTGCATAAAATAAAATCTTCATTTTAAATGTAGTATATTACCAAATAAGGGTCTAACCAATAAGTTATAGTGTTTTTACCTTCCATTTTATTTTTATAAACTCTAATATTTATCCTTAGGACAAGGTCACCAACTTGGATATGGTGCTCATAAATGTTCTTATTATATTGATGGCACATGTGATCTATGTAAGCAACATGGTTTTATGTAGCTGTAAGCCAATTCTCATCTAAAATTTATATCTTAGTTAGGTGAGTATTTTTATACTCTTATTAATCCAAGATAGCTTGAAGATAAATGCAAAGGCTTAGGATTTACAACTCAAGAGGTAAAATATCTTCAACTCTCAAAAAAAGGAATAAGGGGGTTTCATCAGAGGACATATGAATGTTCTTCCTATAAGCACACTATATAGGATAAAGATAAGCATTCCAATCCATTTTAATTTATTTCATGATCTTGACCAATATTTATTTAATTTTTTACTTGTGGCCTCAACCTAACCATTGGCTTCAGGGTAGTACAAAGAGTCTATGTGATGAGATATGGATAATTTCATACACAATTCATTATACCTTAGGGTTTTTAAAAGGGGGTTAATTATAAATTATTATTATCTATGAAACCTTGAACTTACAATTTTTTTTATTCAATAATTTTTTTAAAATTATTTATCCAATGAAAACATTCATTGGAATTACTTCTACCCATTTAGTAAAATAATTTGTGGCCTTGATATGAAATTATGGCCATGAAGAGAAGTGGAAGAAATTTTTTCAACTAGGTACAACCCCAAAGTGTATAAAGGCCATGCTGTAACAATGGTTGAGTCTCCTAACCAAGAATTTGAATTTCATGGGAGAAGTGTTAACACTTATTTCACTTCCTTATGCATTATATATAATCATGTTCAAAAGTAGGCCAAAAATAACCCATCATATGGATCTTGAGAGAATTTATGTGCCACTAAAGTCTCCACCAAAAATGTTTTTATGAAATTATAAAAGTAATTTCTCATACTCTTTTTTATTGACATAACTAAATATAATGTCATAGAAATCCTTTTGATAAAAAACTTGGTCAAGAATCACATTCTTACATGTAATGATTCAAAAATGTTTCCTCTATTATGAGTTATGGGACTTTGGGATAAGTATGATCAACTAAGTAACTTGTTATGATATTTTACCATGTAAAATAAGTGATTTTGCATATTTATATGTGGAGAATAACTTCATATATAAATGCAGTGTCAACTAGGTCATAAATTTCCAATAGGTAGTTTGCCAACCAATCAGTGATGATTTATTTTTTGAAAAAAAATTAGTTTGCATATGTTAACTTGAACTCACTCAAAACCATGATGAAAAAAAATATTTTCATGAGAGGAATAGTTAGGTAAAAAATGTACAAAGGGATTGAGATCTCAAAATGACCCTCATCTCTTGATTAGGAATATAATGCCTCAATTTTTTAGTCATGAAAAATATAGCTAAACATTATTTTTATACTTGTGTATATCATGTTTAATAGTTGACATGTGTGCAGTGTTGTCACTTGAAATTGAACCCAATTAGTAGATGAAAATTATTTCCTAATTCAATTGACACAATGGAACCACTTTAGGGTTGTGGGTGTCCCCAAATTGAGGTGGATCTCTAGATGAGGGGCTAGTTCCCCTTGATGTATCATTATAGCTCAATCATACTACTAACACTTGGGGAGATGAAAAGGGATAAGAATAATTGAAATAAAATATAATATATGGGTGTTTATACACCAAATGTATGATCTACTCACACCCTTTGACACACACTTATAACTAAGAAGATATCTACTCACACACTTCATCTAATGACAATCTTCTCTCTCCATCAATGCTTCAAGCATGGGGTCTTAGAGATAGTTTAGGCTAGGAAGACTTAGAAAATAGGATTTATAATAAATTATATTGAATGTAATAATCATTACACCTAAAATATAAACCTTAGACACTTATTTCTGACCTATAAAAGAGAGATTATAAAACACATAAGGCACTAGGAAGAGTACATGTGAAGGTAGACCAAAACTACACTTGCCCATGACCAGGAACCATTGTGTATACTTAGTGAAATATTAGATTAGGTAAAAAAAACTATATTTATTAGATTAAATTCAAAATTTGTATGGATTTACCATAACAAGGTGGAGAGATCCAAAATAATTTCAAAATGGCTAGAATTTATAGAAGTGTGGGATGAAAGGGAGAAAGGGAAGCTCTAGAGTTATTATGACACTTTAAAAATAATAAAAAGGATTTAAATATAAAATTAAATTATTTATGATATAGGTATTGAAATATAATCAAGAAAAAATGTCTCTCAAAGTTGTCTAACTCTCTTACATGTGGTGTGGATGCTCTTTGCAGGCACATGAAACAACCCTTCATGATTTACCTTACAAAACTACTTTATCACTAAATATGGTTAGGTATGATTATGTATTTTAATATTATGGGTTAAAAAAAATAACTTACATTCATTATATTATCCCCTAACCATTCATATTCTTCTAGCCATGCACAATCATCCTTGGTAGTCTCAAAATGACTCCTTTCTATGTATGTCCCACACTTAGCACCAAAAACATTCCAATTTTTAAAAATTATGCATGAAAAATGGGGGATGACAATTTACAAAGGTTTTCATATCATTATTTTCAAGAAACAAGCCTTAAAAGGCTTCCTTAATTAAGTTTCACCATTTTCCCCTAAGTGTTCACTATCTACCCACTAGACTAGCTGAAAGGAAAGAGATATAAGATAGAATTAATATTTTATATGGCTCATAAAATAGCCATTGAGACTTATAAAATTATCAACCTACTTCCCAAAAGTGGTTTTATTATTTTAAAGTTCTCCATGATTGCAAAACATAGAAAATTATTGAAATAAGCCATGTTTTGCACCATCCATACATGTGTAGTACAAAAAATTAGCATGGGTTGGATCTCTATGATTCCTATACATATTCAATTCACTTTCATGGCATTTTCACCCCCTCTATATGCCTCATTTCCTCATCTTTTCCATCGAGTCCTTAAGGAAGGTTTTCAAGGGTTTTGGAGTGGTCTGGACTATTAACATTTGTTCATAAAGAAAAAAATGCTAGAATCCTATCAAAATTACACTAAAGGCCTCTTATGGATCCCTTTAATTATATTTAAATACCATTAGGTCCCATTAAAATGGTTATGAAATTTTTAAGCACTTGAACTGGTCACTTAGGTCCTTTTCCTCTAATTTTGTGAGGGTTTAAGTGCCTTTCAAGCCAAAAATGGATTCTTGAAGATCCTTTATATAAATTGAAGGTTTAATCACCTCTGATGGGTCACAAAAAACATTTTTCACACCATTAAAATTATCAAATCATGCTACAAGTACAACTAGCATACCAATCTACATTAGGTCTAAACCTTGTTTCATAAGGTTGCCCACAACTTAAGACTCAACCTGACTCTCCAACAATTTAACCTACTTATTGATTGATTAAACACATAAAATATACCTTTTAAAGTATTAATTATCTAATTGGAAGGATTTTACAAGGTTTAAGATGTATATGACCCTCAACTTGGCTTCTAGGCCTAAGGATTTCCTTCATGTAAGACTGTAACCTTTATTTCATAGGAGACCCTATCTCCTTTCAGACCTTATATCAAGGATTAAAATTTTTATACCTATTTTTATATCATTATATATCAACTTTAAGTGTTTATAAGCCTTATGGTTCACTATTTCACTCATTTCCACAAGGTTACAAGGTCTATTTTAGGTGAAAATTACCCTACATTTAAGACAAAATAGAGGGGATCTACCTTATTGATATAAAAAACCAACCATTGGATAAGGTTATACAGGTTTCTATGGTAATTTATACCAAATTTAAACCTCTAAATCCAATATTTGACCACCCAAAACTACAAATCACTCAAGAAAACTTTTGGAGTGCACACTGTGAAGGTGGGTAGGGTATGAAACTATGTTTTATTTGTTTAGTGACATTGACTTTGTCATATGATTGTTTCCAAAGGATTATTCCTATTTAACTATCATGTTTTTAATGTATTCAATATCATTATATCCTTTTGGTTTCACAAACAACTCATATGCCCTTTAGAAACCAATATTGAGCTTACTCTATTGACTGAGATAACCTCCTTTAGGACTGTTGTAGGTGTGTGTTTGAAATGAGACTTGAAATAATGCTTATGAACTATCAATATTATTATGAAGTCACCTTACACTTGGTATAGGATAAACTCCACCAACACAATTCCCTTTGGTACCAATAAACTTTACTCTCAACTCACTACCTGTCCTTCCATATACAGGGTTGTAGATGGTATTAAGACCTTTATGGAGTTATATCAAATAAAAATGCATTAGTAAGATTATTTATAATCCTTTGGTATCTATTTTACTTAATTTTAAACTTATATCTCATCTTTATGTCTACTCAATTGAGATTTTCATTCTCACTATTTATTGACAATCCCTCTTAGCTAGTTGTAGGTGTTATTGGCTTTATATACACTTGGTCATGTGTCAAAAGTTATTTGAAACCTCATTGGGGTTACAAAACATTTGTTATACCTACATAATATTTTTAAATTCCATCTAAAACACCATCAAAACCTCCCAATGTCACTATCGTATTTACATTCAGTTGATTGTGTTTCAAGACCTATAGGTGGGCATTTTGCACTGTGTAAGGATAGAGGAGAGTGCTTGGGGGTCAAAACAAGTCAAACCATCTTTAATTTTGATCCTTATGTTCATTAATGTGAATTTTTGTCAATGAAAATCATGATAAAAATTCATGGTTATTTACTATAGATATCAAAATCATTCATCTTTTCACAAAATTGTAGATAACACTGAAACTTTTCAGTGTGTTTGAGCCTAGTTTTGAGGCATTAAAAATCTACCTTCCCCTTATTATAACCCTTTAAAATTTGTCACACATATTTTAAATACCAATGGATACAAGGTAATAATATTGGAATCTTTCAAAACCATCATAGACTCATTATATGAAAAATAAAACACCTAGGAGCTTTGTTTTGGTCCTTTTGGGATAGTTAGTTTGAAATCACAATCACATTTATTGATGATGGTTATCTTATTCTAATGCTTATGACATTTGAAATAGGTATACCAAGATAAAAATAAATTAATAAAATTTTAGGATTATCTCTTTAATACTTGGGTCCTTCACACAAGGTTCTCCAATCTTTTTGGTACCACTTGTAGGTGGTGATGAGTTGTAGTGGGCAGTGAATATAAGAAATTCATGTAGGATTTCTATGGTCAACCCCATGAAATTTCAATCAACCAAACCCATAAAATTAAATATTTAATATCTCCATGAATTTGAAAACATTACCAAGGCTACTATCAAGGCAATATTGTCATCATGAAACCCTTTGACTGATCACTCCCTTTGAATATGTAGACAATGAAGGGAAAGAGTGGACTAGCTTCAAAATTTGGGCTTCATTATTCCTAATTTGGTCATAAAGTGAATATTTAATAATCTCAAAATATCTAATAGATGTTTCATGCCTTATTTTAACATGGAAAACCTCTATTCAAAACATCTGATACAAATGATGATGCAAAGTAGTAGTTTATAGGCAAAGATAAGCCTAGGAGAGGCTTCTTGACTAGTTAAGAGCTCCAAAGCCAATATAAAAATTAATAACCTATGTAAATGTCATGTAAAACATGTTAAAACACTTGAAATAAATAAATCCATCAAACCAAAGAAAGGAAATCTAAAATAAGTGCAAATAATGACCCCCTCATGGATTGAAGTGCATAAAAAGTTGCCTGAGGTCCAAATGATTGTCCATAAAGGAGGAGGAACCAAAATGAAACTTATTGATATGGATTTGAATTATACTCAGATCACTTTATTTCCCTAAAAACATTCCTCTCAACTCTAATTTTATGGCTCACACCAAGTGTTTGAAACTAACCCTCCTTGGCTTGCAAAGGCAAAAGGAAGGAAGAGAAGCAAGAATTGAAATTTTTGAAATTCCTTACAAAAAATTCTTGTTAAGGATTTTAGGAAGCTGAAAATACATCTTACCCATGTTTTTATTTGATGGTGAACTCAATAAGTTCATACAAGTACCTAAAAGGGCCTAAAAACAAGGATAAACTACCCTTTTTGAACATAAATACCCTTTAGATTGACCTCTAATTATTAATAACATATCTTGACCTTCTCCATGTTGAAATATCTCTTGGTGACAAATTTTCCTCCTTTAAATTTCGTACAAGTCATTTATTATGCTAAAAATGTGGCCAAATGACACTTTTTGCATATAAAACATAGCAAATGATAAATTTATGACTTGAAGACACCTTGAAACATATCAAAAACCAAATTAGGACATATCCAACATAATTTGGAACTTTTAACATGTTTGACCAAGGTTGACCTTGGTTGACTAGGTAATTTCAAGGGAGATGAGCTTAGGCAAGGACTAAGGAAAGAATAATTAAGATGATAGACCAACATGACACCCTATAGGACAAATGGAAACCTTATTCAAAATTTCAAAAATTTAGGGGTTAACCCAATTTTACTAAAGGTCAAATTTGGTCAACATTTTGTTAATTCCTAAGGGTACCATGTTTGCCTATGTTAAAGACTAGTAGCCTTATCCTATCCATTTGGCAAAGGGAGTAAAAATGCACTTAGAAAAAATAGGACAAAACCTTGAATTAGCTAACAAAAATCTGGTTTACCTCACAACACACTAAGGAAATAACAGCACACAAAAGGATAAAAGCAAACACATAAAATAAAACACACTTATGCTACTAATCTCTTAGGGAAAACAAGACACAACTAAAAGCAAATAATTATGTACATTCAACTTGATCATAACTCCCATCCTAGATCAAAATAAAAGTATCTTGAATCTCCATCCTCACTATATGAATGAGGATGCCAAGCATGCTTCTTTTTGGATGTGGTGTTAGATGACTCATGTTTTCTGTTTACACCTTGACTTCACATGTCATTTGATGAAGTCATTTTAATGTCCTTTTGTCTCCACATGACATATTTGCAGATCCATGTATGGGACAACTTGTTACAAATTTATATCTTCTTGAAGGATCTCATCATTCTTCTCACTTGTTACAACCTCCTCAAAGTATTCAAGAAGCATTGTATCATGACAATTTGGAAGTGTTTATTTCTCACACCTTTCCTTGATGTTGATAGGATCAACTTCATAGGTGGTTCTAGGATCAACTTTTGAATTATCCTCAAAAGGCTCCAGATCATCATATATTTCTCCATCATGAACTAGACTCTCTTGATGATGATGCTCTTCAATAAATGTATGATCTCCAACATCTTGGACTTATGTCATTAGGATTTTAGTCTTCTCACATTCTTCATACTCTTCAAACATTTGCATGTAGGTCTACCACATGCCTTCCTTTTGAGACACAACCTCTTTCTTGCCATGGACTGTAGTTATCTTCAAAGGACTTGTAGACTGCTTGATGGATTCAACTTCATTGCATATGTCCTCAAATTTCTACCACAAGTCATCATCCTTCTCCTGATTAGCATCATGAGGTAGAACAAAAAGAGAAAAAACTTCCTTTCCTTCTTTGAAATCCAAAATAACTCCTTCCAAGGCATTTTCTTCAACACAAATAACATCATCTTCATAAGGAGTTAGCTCCTTCTCATCATTAAGCCAATCTGAAATCTCTATCTCTTCCTCCCTCTTCATAATGTCAATATTAGGCATTTCAAAAATAGGAAGTCTAGCCCAAGAATATTCCCAAGTAGAAATACAATCCTCAACATTAGAAGGGAAACATTGATCAGTTTGAGGAGGTGTATAAATTGGTTCAAAAGCTTCTTGATGAGGGGTGAGAAGAAGTTGATGGGTTTCAATTTTCTCTCCCTTTCAAAATTATCCATGTAAAAATGATTTGTTCATTTATTCACAAGCTACCACCACTTCTTTCCATCTTGGGAAGGTAGGCTCAGAGATGTTTTCATGGGGCTAAGATGCTAATGAAGGGGTGAATGATATGTTTAGGAAACTTGAAGTTTCCTTGGGCTTGGCATCTTGATTAGAACTTGGAAAAGTAGGATTAGAGAGTTCATTTTTTTTCCATGATAGATTGCTTTAAAATCTAATTGGTCAATTCAATCTCTTTTTCAAGATGAGCCTCAAAACCCAAACTTCCTTTCTCATAATATTCTCCAAATACATCAACCTACTCAACCATGATGTCCTCCTTCCTTTGGTTGTTGTCTTGGATGGAATTACAAGAAGGGAAGCTTTGGGGCATGGACAAAGAACTTGGGTTATTTTAGAACATGCTTAGATTAGAATCTTGTGAGGGTAAAGTTATCACACTCAAATTTTGATGTGGGGTATATTGGGGATGCCAAGATTGAGGTGGTTCATGAGCTCTAAATATCTCCTCTAGATGGAAAATTAGGAAACAAACATCAAACAACTCATAGGTAATATTTTTCTAGTTAGATCTCTCTATAGGCATCCAATCCTTTTTAACTTGTTCCAAAACATACCTTACACTCTTAATACAGACACTAGGGATGACTTGACCACAACCATATCTAATGTCAAGGTCTAACATATAGTCTTGGTAGCTAATTAAAGTATTTTTGAAACTAAAAATGGGATGACTTGGATAGCAACCTGGTGGACTAGGTGAAGCATAATCTTGATAGGCCTGACTATAAGAAACATAAGATTGATAGGGATCATGATAATTTTGGACAAGTACTTGTTCATATTGAGGGGGAATAGGCAAAGTGAGACATATCTCCTCAACTTGTGTTAGGACAACTCAACATCAAAATAATCCATGAGACTTGTGAGAAGTGTGTAGAACCAAAAACAAACTTCAATAAGAATACATGGACTATTTAACTATTAGATTTATGCTTGGATTCACCATTAGTGCTTAGTGTAATTACCTCCAAAGGCTGGTATCTTGAGGAGAACACCAAAACTCCTTAATATTTTGTAACAAGAGTCCCACTAGGTGTGCTAAAAATTGTTGTCACTTGAACTTAAACCCAATGAGGAGATGACAAGTCTCTCCTCAATAAAGTGGCATAATGGAACGACCTTAGGGATGTGGGTGTCCCTAAATTGAGTTTGATCTCTAGATGAGGGGCTAGTTCCCCTTGATGTATCACTATAGCTTAATCCTACTACTAACACTTGAGGGGATGAAAAGGGATAAGAATAACTAAAAGAAAATCTACTCTATGGTAGGTGATATAAAAAATTTATGATCTAATCACACCCTTTGGCATGTACTTAGAACCAAGAAGAGATTTTCCCACACACTTCATCTAATTACAATCTTCTTTCTCTCATTAATGTTTCAAGTATGGGGTATTAGATATAGTTTAGGCTTGTACTTACACAATAGGATTTATAAGAAACTCTATTGAATATACTATGCACTACACCTACAATATAAACCTTAGACACTTCTTTCTGACCTACAAAAGAGAGATTATAAAACACATAAGGCACTAGTAAGACTACATGTGAAGGTAAACCAAAACTACACTTGACCATGACCAACAACCACTATGTTCACTAAGTGAAATATTAGATGAGGTAAAAAAAACTATAGTTATTATATTCAAGGCAAAAATTTGGTAGGGATTCAGCATACCAAGGTGGAGAGATCCAGAAACAATGCCAAAATGGCAAGAATTTCTAGAAGTCTGAGAGGAGAGGGAGACAGGAAAGCTCAAAAGTCATTAGGACACTTGTAAAATAATAAAAAGGAGTTACATCTGAAATGAAAGCAGGTATGAGATAAGTATTAAAAGATAATAAAGTACAAATGTCTCTCAAAGTTTTCTAACTCCCCTACATGTGGTGTGGATGCTCATTGCTTGCACATGAAACTACCCTTCATGATTTTCCTTCTAAAGCTACCTTATCACTACATATGGTAAATTTTAATGATGGATCTAAGTAGGAGGGGCTATAAAAAAATACCTCACATGAAGTTTATTATCCCCTAACCATTCTTATTCTTTTTAACATTCATAATCATCCTTGGTATTCTCAAAATGACTCCTTAGCATGCATCTCCCACACTTGGTTCCAAAAACCTTCCAATTTTTCAAATTTATCCATGAACAATGAGGGATGACACTTTTAAAAGGTTTCCATATCATTAGTTTCAAGAAACAAGCCTTCAAATGCTTCCCTAATTGATTTTCACCATTTTCCCCTAAGTGTTCACTATCTGCCCACTAGACTGGCTAAAAGGAAAGAGATAGAAAATAGACTTAGGAGTTTATATGGCTCAACAAATTTCCATGGAGACTTAGAAAAATTATCAACCTACCTCCCAAAAGTGGTTTGATGCTTTAAAAGTTATTTATGCTTAGAAAACATAAAAAATTATCAAATGGTACAATAAATTGGCATGGGATGGGTCTCTATGGAGTCCTCTACATCTTCAAGTCACTTTAATGTCCTTTCCACCCCCTCTAGAGTCATCATTGCCTCATCTTTTCCATCGAGTCCTTAAGGAGGGTTTTCAAGGGTTTTGGAGTGGTTTGGAATGTTAAGATTTATTCATAAAGAATAGATGTTATAATCCTATAAAAATTCCACTAAAGGCCTCTTAGGGACCCCTTTCATCATCTCCAAATACCCCTAAGGTCCCATGCAAATTTTCATGAAATTTATAATCACTTGAACTACTCACTTGAGTCCTTTTCCTCTAATTATATGAGGGTTTTAGTGCCTTCCAAGACAAAAATGGCTTGTTGATGATCCTTTATATAAAATGAATGTTTATTCACCTATTATGGGTCCTAAAAAATATATTTCACACCATTATAATTATCATCTCATGCTACAACTGACATACCAATTTGCCTTAGGTCTAAACCTTGTTTCATAAGGTTGCCCATAGATTAAGATGCAACCTAACTCTCAAATGGTTTCCCTTATTTCCTAGTGGCTTCAACACCTCCAAGATACCTCTAAAAGTATGAATTATCAAAGTGTAAGGCTTTGACAAGGTTTAATATGCATATGACCCTCAACTTGGCTTCTACGCCTAAGGGTTTCCTTCACATAAGACTATAACCTTTATTGCATAAGAGACCCTATCTAATTTTAAAAATTGTAGAAAGTTTTAACATATTTATTCATATGTTTTATAGCCTTATAAATCAACTTGAAGGATTTCTAAGCCTTCTGGTTCACTATTTCACTGATTTCTACAAGGTTGTAAGGTTTGTGCAAGGTTAAAACTGCCCTACCTCTATGACAAAATAGAGGGTGTCTACCTTATTTTTATCACACAAAAAAAACATTGTATGAGATTACATAGGTTTTTATGGTACTTTTTACCAAATATAAACCTTTTAATCCAATATTTTTCCACCCAAAACTATAAATTTCTCAAGCAGACTTTTAGAGTGCACACTGTGAAGGTGGACAGGGTATGAGACTATGTTTTGTTTTCTTGGAGACCTTCACTTTGTCATAAGATTTTTTACAAATTACTATTCATATTTAATGATAACTTTTTTAATTTATTAAATATAATTATATGCTTTTGGTCTTATAAACACCTCATATGCCCTTTAGAAACTAGGATTGAACTTACTCTATTGACTGAGACAACCTCCTTTAGGACTGTTGTAGGTGTGTGTTTGAAATGAGACTTGAAATAATTTTTAGGAAATATAAATATTATTATAATTTAACCTTCTAATTTTTATAGTATATACTCCACCAACATAGTTCCCTTTGGTACCAAGAAACTTTACTCCCAACTCACTGCTTGTCCTTCCATATATAGGGTTGTAGATGGTATGAAGACCTTTATGGAGTTATATCATATTGGAATGCATTGGTAAGAGTATTTATAATCATTTGGTATCTAATTTAATTAATTTTAAACCTATATCTCATATTTATGTCTACTCAACTGAGCCCTTTATGATCACTTTTTATTGACAGTCCTTCTCAGCTAGCTATAAGTGTTCTTAGCTTTATATACTTGGTCATGTGTCAAAATTTCATTAAAACCTCTCTAGGGTTATAAAACATGTGTTATACCTATATCATGGTTTTAAATTCCATATAAAACACCATCAAAACCTACCAATCTCACTATCCTATTTACATTCAGTTGACTATGTTTCAAGGCCTATAGGTGGGCATTTTGCCCTGTGTAAGGACAAAAGAGAGTGATTGGGGGTCAAAACAAGGCACACCATATATAATTTTGATCCTTATTTTAATTAATGTGTGTTTTGGTCGATGAGAATCATTCAAGAATGATAAAAATTTATGGTTTCTTACTAGATATATCAAAATCATTCATCTTTTCATAAATTGTAGATAACACTGAAAATTTTCAATGTGTTTGATCCCAGTTTTGAGGCATTGGAAATATACTTTCCCCTTATTTTAACCCTTTAAAATTTTTCACACATATTTTACATAACAAGGGATAAAAGGTATTCATATAAGGATCCTTCAAACCCATCATAGCCTCATTATATGAAAATAAAAAAAACACCCAAGAGCTTTGTTTTGGTCCTTTTGGGATAGTGAGTCTAAAATCACAGTCACATTTGTTGATGATGGTTTGCTTTTTTCCAATGCTTATAACATTTTAAATAGGTCTTACAAGATGAAAATAAATGCATAAACTTTGAGGCTGGTCTACTTAATACTTGGATCCTTCACACAAGGTTCTCCAATCTTTGTGGTACCACCTGTAGGTGGTGATGAGTTTTGGTGGGCAATGAATATAAGAAAGTCTTGTAGTATTGCTATGGTCACCTCTATGAAATGTGAATCAACCAAACTCCTCAAATTAACTCTTTAATATCTCCAAGAATTTTAAAACATTACCAAGGTTACTATCAAGGCAATAATGTCATCATGGAACCTTATGACTGATCACTCCCTTTGAATATGCAGATAGTGAAGGGAAAGAGTGGACTAGGTGTAAGATTTTGGCTTCATGATTCATACTTTGGTAATCAAGTTATCTTTAATAACCTATAAATATTTGAGACATATTTCATGCCTGATGTTAATTTTTAAAACCTCTATTCAAAACACTTGATACAACTGAAGATGCAAAAGAGCAGTTTATAGGCAAATATAAGCCTAGGAGAGGCTTCTTGACAATTTGAGAGATCAAAATCCAAAATAATAATTAATAACATATTTAAATGTCATTTAAAACATGGATAAACACCTAAAATAAAAAAACCCATCAAACCAAAGAAAGGAAATCTAAAACAATTGCAAATAATGACTCCCTCATGGATTGAAGTGCATAAAAAGTTGCATGAGGTATAAATGATTATTCATAAAGGATGAGGAAAAAAAATGAAACTTATTGCTATGGATTTTAATTTTAATTATATCCCTTTCTTTCCTCAAAGGCATTCCTCTCAACTCTAATTGTACAACTCACACCAAGTGTTTGAAATTGACCCTCTTTGGCTTGCAAAGGCAAAAGGAAGGAAAATAAGAAATAATTGAATTTTTTTGTATATTGATTTAAAACCATGCATGTTAAGGAGTTTAAGAAGCTCAAAATACATCTTACCCAAGTTTTTAGCTAATGATGAACTCAAGAAGTCTGTACAAGTGCCCAAAAGGGCCTAAAAACAAGGAGAAACTACCCCTTTTTGCACATAAATACATCTTATACTAACCTATGACTATTAATAACATAACCTAACCTTTTACAAGTTTAAATATCTCTTGATGATAAATTTTCCTCTTTTAAAATCTGTACAAGTCATTTATTATGCTAAAAATGTGGCTAAATGACACTTTTTGCATATAAAACATAGAAAATGATAAATTTATGACTTGAATACACCTTGAAACATATCAAAGACAAATTTAAGAAATATCCAACGTAATTTTAACTTTTACCAAGTTTTACCATGTTTGACCAGGGTTGACCTTGCTTGACTAGGCAATTTCAAGGGAGATCAACATAGGCAAGGAATAGGGAAAGGATAAGTAAGATTATGGACCAACATGACACCCTATAAGACATATGGAAAACTTATTAAAAAGTTAAAAAATGTATTGGTTGACATAATTTTACTAAATTTCAAATTTGGTCAACATGCAGTTAATTAAATAGATGGATATTTATTTTCCATCATCATCCTTTTGGTTAAAAATGTAGGAAAAAGATACTTTAGTTTCCCTAAAACAAATTATGAGATGATTAACAAACTTAGGTGACATAAGAGTTGGTGGATCCATAAGGAAGAATTTTATTGACTCAAATTCATCTTGGAAGTATTTGGTCCAAGTTATACCACTCTTATGTTAGTTAATGCTTGATAGGATGAAAAACATAGGTAGGGCTAGGTATGAATTTGAAAATTACCTCAAAACTTCCCTAAGAATGACCTAATTCCTAACTCATGAATAAGGGATCATATTTAAAAAATTTAAAATTTTGGTAGGATTGATATTATTCCACATTTTGAGATAGTTAAACTTGATATATTTCCACTAGTGACTCTAAAAATGAATTTATTAGGATTAAATATGAAATCATATTTGATCAATCATGTAAGGATAGTGTGTAGAACCTCAAGATTGTCTACTCTGATTTGTATTTTTTTGAGATATTCATCAAGGTATAACTCCACTATATTATGGAAATTTTCATAAATGTCTCACATCCTTTTGATAAATTTCTAAATAATTTTAAGTGATAAAAAGAATAACATTATAGTATAAGGTTCTACATGATGTGGTGAAGGAGGTCTTACTTTGGTATTCATAAAAAATGTGAATATGGCCATACCACAAGAAACCATCCATGAGAGATAAAAACTCCTAACTAGTTGTAACATCCATGATAACATCAATGAAATGTAGATTTAAATCATATTTTGAACATACTTTATTAATCTCTCAAAAGTCTATGTGTATCCTAATCTTCCCAATATTTTTTAGAATGAGGATGATGTTAGACAACAATTTAGTGTATTCTATAAGTTTAATGAATCCCACTTTTAAAATATTAATGACCTATTCCTTAACCATCAACATAATTTTTGTCTTAACTATCTTGATATTTCATTTGATAGGTTTTAAATCATGTGTAGTGATTATATTTTGGACAACCACTTTACATTGGATTTCTATCTTGTATGCATAAGAGAAGGTAAATGATTTTTATAACTTATTAATAAATACATTATGGTCTTCCACATATTGAGATGAGAGTGAAGATCCAAGATTAAGGATTTTGGGGTGCTCTTTGTTTCCAATGTCAATGTCGATGGTGTACTCTATGAGGGAAGAATTTCATTATTTGAATTATTTAATGGAAAGAGGAAGATCAAAATGATGGTCATCTACCTCAAATACATAATGTTCTTCCTTAGAAGAGTCATAGTTCCCAATTTTACAATATGAATCATAATAATCCATTCTAATGGCCAACAAGGGATAACATGTGAAGGAAACCCCCTCTTATGGTATTATGAAGGAAGGTGATCATAAGATCTCAAAAATTCTAAAATTACCTCATAATTTCCAAAAATTCTAAGACAAGAGGAATAAATTCCTCTTAAAATGTCTAAGGGTTTAATTGCTTGGCATATTTCTCTAAAATAGTATCAATTCTTACAAATACTATGAATATAGATTATGGTATTACCTGATGAGTGGAAATTTTAGAAGAAGTGGTCATGGAATTGGTAAGTTGGTTTCTCTCCTTAAGTACATCCTCTATATAAATGAAATTAAAAACTTAGGTGACTTCATGTACAAAATATTTATGTAGCTTAAGATGTTTATCCTTTGTTTGATAAATTTTTGAAACTTTATTAATTATCGATTGGGAGTCGCCTTGAGTTTTAAGATATGAGACACCTATCCTATTGGAAATGAACATTCCTAAAAATATGGCCTCATACGTTTCCCCATTATTTGTGCATTTAAAATCAATTTTAAAACCAAAATTTATTTCCTCCAAGAGAAATTAGAAAAACTAGTTCCATTGTGCCTAAATGTAATTTTCCCCATCATAGTAGAACATCTCTTTATTTTTTTATGAGGAGGAATCATTATGTTTCTCAAAAGTTTATCTTGGTCCTTAAAAATCTCATCCATAAAAATATTAGGTATATTTTTTTACCCTTAATACATTTATAGGTCTTGATATTTGAAAACTTTGTAGGTATAAATTCCTCATGGATTAAAAGGAAGCATAATGGATTTATCCTTTTCTAGGATACTAATGATCATAGCCATAGACTTGGTCAAGACAATTGGTATTATTTAAATTTTTTTCTCCTCTATTAAATACTTTTATTATACCATTTTTTTCACTTTTATAGGCTTTAGAACTCTCAGAGCTCAATTTTCAAACACATGTTTTGGTTGTGATGGGACCTTTATCTTTAGATGGTGGAGTGTTTTTTTCTATTTTGATTTTACATAAATGGTATTTGATGTGAATACAATGATTTTATTAATGTTTTATTGATGAATTTCAAATGGATTTGGATAAACTTGGGAAATTAAAAACTTTCCCAAGAGTAAGAATTTGATTTATTGGAAGAGGAGAAGGGATTTCCTTCATTATATGAATCCAAGTCATCCCTAGGATCATATTGTAGCTAGTTCCCTTATCTATGACATAAAATTTATTGATCATAGTTTTTATGACCCAAAATGATAGGTTTCACAAGGGTTCCAATTTAAGTGGACTTGAGGATATCATAACCTCACAAGATGTTTCTTGTTGTAAAATAGTTGGTTTATCCATATCTAAACTTTTGGATATATAATAAAGGAACTATATTTAAAATATCCCCATCATTGACCATCACTCTTTTAGCATAGTTATTGTAAATCCAAAATTATAAGTATAAGGTTGTATCTCTTCTCCTAGACATCTCAACATCTGGAGGTAGGCACCTAAAGCCAAATAAATAACTATCATCTCTTCAATATTTCCCAAGAGGATAAATTTCCAAATCTATATGGTTATATGTGCCTATGGAGGGGGAATATTGTTACCCAAATGTACAAGAGATATTCCATTAATTAATTCCATGTGATGGGCATGAGAGTTATTTATAATTTCCATGAATTAAAAGTGAGAAGAAGTCTTCATGATTTCAGTAACAAGGTCATAATTCCCCATGGTTTTGGAGTTTCTTTGAATTTCAGCCTCTAAGAAATTTTTAGGGTGTGGATTCTATGGTTGGTATTCCATTGTATTAGTGATGATATTAGAATCATAATTTAATTATAACTCAACAACACCTATCATCCAAGTCTTTCCCTAGGGTCTTAGTTAAGGGGCTACATCAGTATTATTTGATGTAGAGGTTGAGGATTTGGCCTCATGATTTCCCATTGGTAAGGTTTGGTTTACATGATTATCTTGTGGCATATTTTTAATATTGTGTTGTTTTTATGATTAAGTAATGGGTTTTGATAAATGTACAAATTAGAATTTTGAGGGGACAAAGGACCCATTAGAGAGGGTTATGAACTTAAATTTGCATTTCCTAATAATTTATCTACAATTTTTTTTCTTTGGTATTTAGTAAGTCATTGGATAAACTTATTGTAATCCTTATATACTTGAGTATCATGACCAACAATCCTATGATAAAGGAAATGCACATTAGGATCATAATCCCTTGGTCTTTGGTTCTATTTTTTTTAACATACTTTTGTTGATTATCATTTTTATAGAAATGTTGGTTTTGGAATTGAGGATTTTTATTTTGGTCAAAAGATTTGTATTCGTTTTAAAATTATATCTCATACTAATTATCATGAGGTGGTTCATGGTTTAAATCTACTATGTGAACTATAGGATGAGGGTTTGGGTTTCATGTCCAAAAAATTTTATTATTATTTTTTCACATCTTGATTTTGGTTATTGTTTACAATATTTTCCTTATCGGATTGGTATGCCATGCCATCTATGGTAGCATTATGGATTTGGTTTAGAATCTTGGGACATTTGTTGGGATTTTTTTATTAATGTTTTTATAACCACCACTATTTTTTTTAGGGGCAAAAACATACCCATTATATCCATAGGTACTATGGCCACCATCTATGGTTAATATTTATATTATAAGCATGATTTATATTGCTTATTCATAAGACCTATAAGGAAATATTGGGATGTATTCCCTTATTTATTTGTTAAGAGAGACTATGAAGATATCACATAACTCTCTTTTGTCCATGTGAGAAGCATTGGTAGAGGAGTAGAGTATATTATACTACATTAAAATAAAGTGGGAAATAAAATCATGTTCTTGCTTAATGTGTAATAACTCTTGTATGCTAGTTACAAGAAACATGTTCATATTAAAAATGTTAAAAATTTTAGACATAATTTTTTATAAGGAATGGATGGAAACCTTAGGAAGGTATAAATACTAGTCTAAATCAATTTTGTCTAAGAATAGTAGTAATGGTATCTACTTAAGGATGCCTTATTACTTTATGTTTCTAGGATATTCAATCATACCAAGATGCACAACTCAAATCACATTAGAATACATGAACACTATGGATTTTTTAGTTTTCATTCATTCAAAAAAATCACAATGGATGAACAATATACACTTATTCTCCATATGATTTATAAGATTATTCTAAAAAATAAAACATGAAAAATGATGATTTTTCTCAATTTCTCCTCTATCTCTTTATTTTATTTCTTGTTGCCTTCTTAAACTTTACTTCTCTTACTCATTCTAATATTCCTTTAACATCCCTAGATTTTATGGGGTGTCTCTTCAACTTTTTTAATCTCATAAAAATACACAAGATTTTGGTATCTTTCATTTTCCATAAATTTTAGGATTAAACTCCAAACCATCAGCAGGGGTACCTTACAACACATCACAATAACAATGATAGTCATACAAAATTTTCATATGATAATTTAAGACTTATAATAAATTATAATTTAAACTCACAATATGAAAAATAAAACTCCAAGTACCTTCAAAAATCTATACTAATCATACACATTTGCATTGAAGAATCAACTCTATTGAATCCATGACACTAAATTGATATCACTGGTCAAATGACAAGTTTCACAACTCTAATCTCTTTAAATGTATTTTTCCAAATGATCTAAAAATTAATGAACTAATTGTACAACACATATGATATGACCTCAAGAAATATTTTCTATTAGTTTATATCTATTGTGAAAGACCATCCATGCCAGATATACATGATTAATAGATTACGTAGACTAATAAAAACAAACATAATATCTCTAATCTATTATTTGGTAAGGGAATAATTTCAAAACATCATTCTTATATATTCATAAGATTCCAAAAACAAGGAAATGGATACAACACTAGACAAATCCTAAACTAACATATTTTTTGCCAATGTAATATTTCTATTCACCTTGATGCTCTTGTATGACACACCTAGGGTAATAAAAATGTCCATGAGATCCTACTCATGAAACTAATGAAATATCCTCTATAGTCTTATAATGTTTTTTAACTTTGGATGAATTCATCTAAGTCATATCTTTAGTTGATATATCCTTCTACTTGACTAAGTACTCATAATAATTTATACCCCTTGCCTTCTTACAAATAAAAATGTCTAAAATGTCTTACATCTCCTATTTAGCTAATCATGGTAACCATTCTCAATAATACATGAGTAAAAATTACATGTTTTTCCCTCAACATATGGATATATATCTACTAAATTGAAGATAAGTGAGAT
Source organism: Torreya grandis (assembly GCA_037957365.1). Lineage (NCBI taxonomy): Eukaryota > Viridiplantae > Streptophyta > Pinopsida > Cupressales > Taxaceae > Torreya > Torreya grandis. Next base: position 395,953 of record JARHVA010006242.1, read on the forward strand.
GCCTACTCCATACAACTCTATTTCATAAGCATTAGCTAACAACTTCCTTAAAATATTGCAAGGATCGATATTATTCCACTTGGTCATGTTGTAATCACCTTTCATAAACCTATCCCTATGTAAATATGCCAAACACAAGTCATCAACCTCAAAACTCAACTCTCTCTACATATCCACATGTTTATTATATTTTCCAACACTCTTTTCAAGTCTTCTCTTGACTTCCTTATACACATAATGCATAGGTTGATCATAATATTCACCTTTCACACTTCTCCTACCCATATCAATTGTACTCCTCAACTCACATACACCTCTAACATTGCTTTCATACACTATTTTAAAAAGACTCAAACTTGTACTTCAGTTGACTGAATGATTGTAATAAAAATCAACTTATGACAACATCAAACCCCATTTTTGGGGCTTATCTCCAACCAAACATCTCATAAAATTCCCAAGACTCTGTTATGCCTATTTTTCACACCATTTAATATTTTTCCTAAACTAATACTTTATGCCATAGAGATGAATTTGTCATGAAATTTAAAACTATGTTAGGGATTCAGTCAATTAATAGTATTTTTGGATGCATATTTTCGATTATGAATTCATGATGATTGGTTGAGGAATTCATGTTTATATTTTAAGTTGTTTTGAAAAGCATAGTGGATAAATGAATAAAATATCCATATATATATATATATATATATATATATGATTATCTTTTATTCAGTTATGATCAGGTTATGTGGAAGTATTTCACTTTGGAATGGTTTCAAATTTGGAAGTACATATTTTTACTATAATATTTTTAGATATCTATTTGATATCAATGAATATGGATTATCATAACAACTTTTAGACTATAATTTAAAATTTATAGATTGATCAGTCTATTTTGACTATTTGGTATACGGGGATAATGTGATGCTCAATTTAAAATAGATAAAAGTGGTAACTATAGCCTTATTAATTTGACTTTTGAAATGTGAGGTCATAATTAATGCAGTTTGAGGAAACATTGTGTTTGTGGTCAAATGCATCATTTCATTTATTTTGGAAATCATATAGTTCTTAGTTTGCAAATAAACCTCAATTGGATAGATTTCAATCATAAGGAAGATCATTTTGAAACAACAAAATTCATTTTGAAAAATAATTTCAATTATTTTATAAATTCCATTGATGGATTATTTTCATCTCTGGTGATATATTGGACCTTTGAAATTATTGACATCCTAAGGTTGATTTGTTTCTTGGATTAATTAATTTTAAGGATATAAAGGGATATTAAAATTATAAATTTTTAATTCTATATCATATTTAAATAAAGTTCCTAGTTCAAAGCATTTCCTATGCCTAAGTTCTAAATGTAATATAGTACTTTCAGAAAACATCTTACCTTAGGATTATTTATCTTAAATCTTGAAATAATATTGCTAAACCCATCAAATAATGGTGAAGTCTAAAGTCTTAAGGCTTTGGTGTTCTCGAGGGTATAAGGATTTATTGGAAGGTCAATTATATTTCCTAAGTCTAAGTCTTAAGGTATATGGTATTTCGAAAGGCAAGTAATGGGACTATGTTTCAAGACATGATCAATGACAAGTTAGCATTCCATTGGCACTCCATGTGATGGTGAGTTGGAATTTGGCTTGGATTTTAGTTAACAGATATCATCTAGTTGGCATCCCATTTAATACTTTCATAGAAAGAGTCAGCAAGAAATTTAATGTGAAGCATATTTAATGCTTTGATATCATGATGGAAGATTTGGTGATAAAGAAGAATTTATGGTGAGATGACATGTCTTGATTCATGAAATAGGTAAAAGATTTAGTAATAAATCTGGTGATGACTAAATTTGATTATTATACTAACCTAGTTAGAAGTATTTCTAAGCACATCCTTGGTTTTGATGAGCCAATAAAAATTGGGCATGTCATCAGGTTAGTTACAACAGATGTTGGTGAATTACAAATATTATTCTTTTTCATTTTGTTTAGTCATTTTTAAATCCTATTTGTGGAAGTGGAGCTTTGGTAAATTGCATTTTGAGTTACAGATAAGAGATTTTGGTCATAAAGATTATGAATAAACACTTCCATGTATGTTTCAAATAACATGAATAAGTTTGAGGAATGGTTTTCTTGTTATTTCAAATAGATATAAATTTTTACATGGAAGAATATGGTCTCAACCTATGTGTTAATAAATTCTAAAGTTAAGTTTGTGCAAGCATGTTTGAGAAGACTCTATGGTGCTTTTAGTTTTGTGAATTTAAGTTTCTGGATAGATGGTTATGTTTTGAATGTATCAAGTATGATAGATTCTCAAAATTTGAGATAAAGATAATCAGTTTCAACATGAAGTTTGATATATGAAGGTATTTATTATCGAATATATATTTAATTCTAGATTGTGATGAGAACATTACAGTGTTATTTAAACATGTTATTTTTATTTTATTTTATTGTTGCAACATCAGTTTATGAATAAGCTTGTATGATTGATTATGTGAATATTCAATCATGGTTTTGAGATGTTCATCTATTTAGATGAATATTTGATCGGTTTTATGAAATGAATTTGAAATGCATTGAACATGTAATGGTGTTTAGTAGTACCCTCATTTACTTTCATTCAAAGATTCATGTCTATGTGTTTTCATGGGTATATTGAAAAGTTTCGAAGCATTGAAAATCCTATCAGATTTTGTTTATTTCATGGGTTTTGAAAAGGCTAAGCATAATAGGATTATGGTGCATGTTAGTTTCAATTTCAAAATAAAGAATTTTATATGCATATTATGGAAGTAGACTATCAAATTCAAAACTAAAGAAATATTTCTCATATTTTTGCTAAATTTTAGGATTTAGCAGCTTGATTATTATCAAAGTATATGATGTTTAAGTAATTCTAAACCATATATTTGTGCATGTAGGGTTTGGAAAATTATTGAGCCATATCAGGGTCTTAACATAAGATGAATCTATATGTTCTCTTAGATATTGACATTTAAGTTGTTAGTTATGTTTGCCATGATTATCTTGAAAGGGTTTCAAAGGTCTTTATTTCCTGAATCTTGATTACCATTGAAATTAATGTATTTTGGCTTTCTAGAAAAAAATTTATTTTTTTGTTTTATAAGGATCAAGATGGTTTATATATATAAAGTTTTGATTTGGCCATTATACCAAGAAGTTACCAACATATAAATATGACTATTTTTTATCCTTCAAAACTTGAGAGTTCATGCACAAATTTTCATTGTGATATATATATATATATATATATATATATATATATATATATATATATATATATATATATATATATATGTGAGATATATATATATATATATATATATATATATATATATATATATATATATATATATATATCTCACACACACACACACACACATATATATATATGAAACTATTTTTGAATATGGACCTTAATGTCAAAGTCTTGGGTTTTGTTTTGAAATTGGATGTTGAAATAATAGTTCCTTAAAGAAGTCAGTTGTTTCTCAGTTGAAATTTTAGTGAGGGTTATATTTTGGTTTATATTTTGATATTTTATTTGTTGTTTCTTTTTGAAAAATATTAGTTTGAGATCATGTTGCAGAACTATTTTGGGTTTGATTCAGGAATTTGAGTTGAATTTATTATGAAATTTTATCAGGGTTTCATTTGAATTTTTTGATAGAATATGGCTTATATTTGAAAGGTTCATAAGTTGTTTTCTAGTTTGAAATATGACATATGGAGAGATAATGGTCTATTAAAAGTTACTTTTCAAGAATAAATATTGTGAATATTGCTTCAATTTTGGGTTTATTTAGTTTAGTTTTCAAATAAGTTGATGTAGTTAAGATTAAATTTTCATTTATATCAGAATATATTTGAGATAAAATTATGATGTTATAATTTTATTTTTGAAATTTATTTGATAAGATTATTAGGATATAGTGATATTGGATACACTTGGTACAATTTAGTTTAGAATTTTTATTGATATTAGACTATGTTTTAGGATATAGTTATGTTACATTTGGAATGATTATATGTTGATTTTAAATAAATTATTTTGAATCTATTTCAAATTATTTTAAGATGTCTGGATGGGATCAGCCTGGGTCAAGTAGGATTAATATTGATAAAGGTTGGGGGCAAAATTCTGGTAGTAATGTGAACCAATAGAACCCTAATATAAATTTTTAGAGGGGTGGTTTTAGGGCAAGGAGGTTTGGCCCTAGGATTCATAGAAGGGATAGGATGTATATTCATTTTGATGCAACATACCTTGAGTTTTGAAATATCTTAAATAATTTACCTTTTACTCCAGTGAACAATAGGGAAAATAGAGGATTTTATGGGCATAGGTTTGGAGTTAGGACCCCTTCACATAGCAACTCCTCAGACCATTTGTAAAGCAATTTGCATCATTTACCAATCTAGTCACCCATTCCTAAAAGAATTAAGCCCATTATTGAGCCACAAACTATTCATGAAACCACCTAGATTGAGATTGAAATAATCCATACCAAAAACTATGTTAATCACACCCTTTCTTCAGTTTTTAATGAATCTTCATCTCCTTATAGAGATCTTATTTTGGGATGTAGAAAGTTAGGTCTAGCATCTTCTCATAGTGAACCTATTATGGGAAGCAAGAAGTTGATTTTGGAAAACCTTATCTAAACTAGCAAAAAATGCATGATGGAAGTTCATCCTACCACTTTAGATAAAAGAGTAGATAGTCAGATTGATCCTGATACTCTTATTAAGATTATAGTGCTTAAATAGGTTAAGATGGAAATCAATAATCTCTTAATTGATATAGGCACAAACATAGTACATCTTCTAGCCACTGAAACGAAGTCTAATGAATGTTTTAATGAGAAAGGGAAGCTTATAATTGAAGTCCTTATAGATTCTGATGGCTAGTGGATGTCATCTGGATAGACTTTTTATTTTTTAGCTGAACTATAATTTATGAAACTTCATACTTTTAGACTTGATATTTTGGCTTGTAGTTTTGATTCATGAACTTCTAGATTTTTAATAATTTTGGAAAGTACAATAGACTTAATTTTTGATTTTTGTTTGTGTGTGCATGTGTGCCTAAGTTAATTTTAAAATATGCATTATGGATTGATATAAATAGAATTTTATTAAACTTTGAATTTTCTATTTATTAATTGATATATGTATTCTATTTATTATTAATTGATGAGGGTCCCCACCCATTAAGATAAATACCTATTATACATTTAAAAACTTGATTTATTAAGACTTTTTAAGTCCTAATTAAACACATCCTTAACCAATAACTGTTTATAATTAATTGACTTTTAAGTCAATTAGTTAACATAAACTAATAACTAAGGTTAGTTATAACTTATTTTTTAACTAAGTTTGAATAATAATAAGAGATCAAAGATTCATTTGAAGAGGAGGAATAACATAGGTATTAAGGAATTATACATTTGTGAAGTTGATCATTTATCTTTCTTTTCTATGCAACTCCTCTAAGATAGCATGACTTTTGTAGATAGACTCAATTGTATTTTTTTTGAAGGTTGAGTAATTACTTAGGAAATAAAAGTATATTTAATTTTTATGTCATCATTTATATATATTATCTAAATTTTATCAAGTCTAATATATTTTGATTATTTTTATTATAGTCCTATGTGCAAAATCTAAGTATTCAAATCAAATAATGATGAAAACCTCATTGTTTATGATATTTCATTGATCTATTTTAAATGTAAAAGTTATTGTTTTAAGTATTTGTAAATAATTATGTTGGTTTCTTAAATAAAATCTATATTTTCCTTTAAGATGACTCTCTTTTGAGACACAAATTCTATTGTACTTTATATAGATTCTGATTTTTAATATAGTTTATTTTTGTTTTAGATTAATCTTTAATTAATCTAGTTTTATATTTTTATTTCTTTAGATCTATTTTATTTTTTATTTTGTTTCTTAATTTACTTTCTTAAGTTAAATTTTTTATTTAGTTATTTATTTTCTTTATTTTAGATACAATTACAATTTCCTTTTTTAAACTTTATTAGATTTCATTTGTAAGTTTAATCTCAATTTTAGATCAGATTTTAACTCGTTTACGTCTTAGATTAATTTTTTATAGTTTTATTTTAGTTTAGATTGTTTCTAGTCTCTGTTTAATTTACGTTGTTTATTTAGTCTTTGATTTATTGTTAGATTCTTTAGTTTCATTAATTCTTAAGGTGTTAGAATTTTAGATTTAATTATTTAGTTTTAGGTTCATTTTGTTTACTTAGTCTTTCAATTTATTTCTTGTTTAGTTCTCTTTATAGTTTAGAATTAGTGATTTAGTGGATTGTTACCTTTTCTTAATTTAGTTCTATTCTATTTGCTTTTATTTTAATTTGATTATCAACTATTGTTGGTTGTGTTTCTTTGTGTTACTTTCTATCTGTTTGAATATTTATTTATCTTAGTTGATTTAATTTTTTTTTACTTTATATTTTTTGGTTTATCTTGAGACTATTTTTGAAGTTATCACAACAAGACTACAAGATACTACTTGAAATATAATATTTTACTGAATCATATTTCTTTCCTTCAAGAGATTATCTAATCCATAGGCCTTCTCTATCAAATAGGATAGATTACAGATTCATATCTAAACTGATTCATTTGATAAGAATATTTTTGAAATTATAATGTAATATGTTTCATTTGATAACTTATTTATTATTTCTTAGAATATTTAAAAACCCTACATCTTTAAGATCATAATTGAAATTTTATAACCTTACTATTAGACTAGTACGATTCCCACTTGACTTTCATGATAGGTGAAAAGATTGATTAGTTGATGGTAGAATTTTCATCATCAATAAATTTGGGAACTCCACTAGGGATTATCCAATCAAAAATCTGATTTGTTTTAAGTTTTTTTTCTTCTTGCTCATGGTACTTGGAGGGAAATAACCTCTTCTTATACGGCCTAGAATAGATATTGTTGATGATCAAGTTGATGTTGCTTTTAATCTAACACATTATGCATGGTATAATCATCCTAAAAAATTTTAGCAAGTCATTCAGGTCATAAACCAAGAAGAAAAAATTAAAAACTTTGAGATTGATTAGTATTCTAACCTCACACATGAGAATCAATGAGACATTTTTAATTTGAATAGAAAAAATTAGGAAGATAGAGCTAGAGTTTTAGTTTTTAATCCTAGACCTATAACTCATTTTATTTCTAATTATTTTCCTTTTGATTATTTTGTTTTGCCTTCTAAATTTGTTATTATAAATCTATAATTAAATTCAGTAGATTAGGTTCAAAATAATCAATCTAATTAAGTAGAAACTATTGAAACTTTTAATGAGAGAGAAGCTAGAAGTAGAAAAAAGGATACAAGATCTGATTCATGGATTGAAAAATAATAGATAACAAGATGATCTCACTGAAGGTGAAGATGAAGAAGAATTTCAAGTAGAACAACAAATAGTTGTAACTCTATGTATTTTTACAAATATAATTAATATTGGAAACTGTCTTGGTAAGTTGCCTTCTCTTAAAATATTGAATATACCAAAGTTTTTTGGTTCCCCCAAAGAATCTTGAAACTATCATTTAGAGGCATTATATTAGTTTGTCCTACTCTTGGTATAATGAATAAAAATATTTTTTAAGAATTTTTTCCTAAATACTTGAAGGAAAACCTTACCAAGCATTTATTAATCTACTTGCCAAGGTTATTGATACATGGAAAGATATTGAAAATTGGCTAGAGTTATCCTTTGGAAAAGCTTAAAAAGATTTTGATCTAGTTAATGACCTTGTAAATTTTTATCTTGATCTAGGTGAGAACATTTACCATTTCATTGCTATGTTCACTAAGCTACATCAAAAGATCCTATTTGATCTTAGACCTTCTAAGAAGTTATCTAGACTTTATATTTGTAATGATTTACCTTTAAAATATAAAATGACTCTAGAATATAGAGATATTATAGAATATAATAAAACTATAACATTTTGTATTGAATATGAAAATAATATTAAACACATTGGGTTTAAGGAAAGATCTTTTATGAGTCTAAATTTAGATAATTCAAAAAATTTAAAAGCTATCCAAAGTTTAGGAAATGAGTTGGTCACTGTTAAAAGATAGCTTAATGATAAACCTTCTTTATCAAATAGAAATAAAAATTTAGACATTGATCATTATTGTAATATGTTTGAATTAGATCATGATCTAAATTCATGTATTTTTGCTCATAAATTTAAGAATCTTCTTCAAGGGAAAGATCTTATATATAAATATCTCGTAGATAATATAAACACTCTTGATGATCCATCAAAAAATGAGAATGCTTATATTATGAACACTAGAAATAAATATTATGGTTATTCTCAAAATAATAAATAATAATTCTTTTTCTAATGATAAAGTAAAAAGAGTTCAAGATAATGCTATGATTTTAACTAATAATGCTAATCAAAATATTCCTCTATTTACTGGTTATAACAATAGTCAATATAAACATTATAAGTCTATAAGTTTAGACAAATTGATGTTAAAAACTATAAAATAATTGATGATTTATCAATAATTAAAGTTGAATTATCTTTATTACAGGTAGCTAGTCTTCTAGGGTAACTTGATAAGATTAATGAAGTTGCTAATAATCGTAAAGATGATGTAGGTTTACAAGAAGAAGATAGTAATGAGAAATCAACTATTTTTTTACAAAATTATGATCCTCTTACAGATTAAATCCATATTTTTTATGTTTCAGTTAAAATTTATAACAATATAATCCATAATTATATTTTAGATATAGGTGATTCAAAAAATATTATGCCTAAATATATTGCAGATCAGTTAGACGTATCTTATGAAATGGATAATATGAAACTTACTAGTTTTGATTCTATACAAACTAAGAGTTATGATAAGTTTTAGGATATAGTCAAAAAATTACAAAAGATGAAAGAATTAGATGCATGACTAATTTTCAAGTTTTAGATATCTTTAGTAATTATGTTATGTTATTGGGAATATATTGGTCTAAAGAAACTAGTGCTTTTATTTAAAAAGATATCACATGTGTTCTTGTTAATAATGAAATTGCTTTCATTAAAAGAAAGGATTAGTCTGGTACACCTATTGAATCATCTATTTCTTTAGTTATTTTTTATATTGAAACTAGGATTGGGACTTCTAAATTTTTAAATTTAGATGAACCAAAAAATCAGCATGAAGAATTATTTGAAAGGAACATTTTATGGTCACTTTTCTTTGATGGAGCTTATTCTTAACAAGGTAATGGTGCTAGAATTTGTCTAATTTCCCTTTTAGTTAAATTTTTTGTTATGATTTCAAATTAGCATTTGAAAACACTAACAATATGCATAATTTGAAGCATTATTTTTAAGATTAGAAAAGACCATAGAATTTAACAGTAAATATTTAGAAGTTTTTAGAGATTTTGAATTAGTTGTTAGCCAAGTTCATAAAATATATAAGACTAATCAAAATCATCTACATCACTATAAGAAAAAGGTTTGGTCATTAATTGAACATTTTGAATCTTTTAATATCATTGATAGTCTTAGATAATATATTGCTATAGATGATAAGATCATTTTTTTTTACATCTAATCTAACTCAAAGTGAGATTGAATCAACCATAAATTTCTCTTGTGCTAAAACTTTTTGCCCTAAAATTCTTTATTTAAATGATAGTTGGCCTATTTTTAATTGTGATTAACACATATATTCTTTCATTAAGAGTAATTATTTTAATCATGATGATTATGTGCTAAATTATAAAGATTATTTATAATTAAGTACTAACAAATTACCTACTAGTCTAGTGAGTTTAGAATATATGTTTTTACTAAATGATCATTCAAAAATGTCTTGAATGAAAGAGCCTTCAAGGAGAATTATAGGTGAAATTATTCTCATAAATTTAAGTACCAAAAATGACAAAAAAATATTTATTTAGGAATTCAAGTTACTACAACTTAGAAGGTTAAAATTTTTAAATTATTGAAAGAATTCATCGATGTTTTTACTTGCTCATATAAATATCTTAAGGGTTATGATACTAAAATTATTAAACATGACATACCTATTAAGCTTGGTATCAAACCTGTAAGGAAAAAAATATAAAGAATTAGCCTTTTATTAGAAGACACCATTAACAAAAAGCTGGATAAGATAATTGATGTTGGTGTCATTTTTTTATAAAATATTTAGAGTGGGTAGCTAATTTAGTGTTGGTTAGGAAGAAAAATGATGAAATTAGACTATGTTGATTTTAGAGATATAAATAAATAGAGTGTTAAGGATAATTTTCCTCTACCAAGTATAGATCAGATTTTGTAACAAGTTGTAAGATCAAAAATGATGTCTTTATTGGATGTATTTTCTATTTATAATCAATTTTTTGTAAATCCTAATGATAGAAATAAAACTACTTTTACTAATCGTAGAGGTACTTTCACTTATAATAGAATGAATTTTGAATTGATGAATATAGGAGGTACTTTTTAGAGAGTTATGCATGTTGACTTTGATGATTTGATTATAATTATTATTTATGTTTATTTAGATGATCTCATCATGCATTCAAAAAGAAAAAAAAATATTTACACCATCTTCATGAAGTTTTCACAAGATGCAAAAAATATGACATTTATTTGAATCCAAAGAAATCAATTTTTTAGTGTCACTGAGGGTAAATTATTAGGACATATTATTTCTAAAGATGGTATTTCTATTTATCTCAAATGTGTCAAAGCTATTAAATAACTAACTCCTCCCAAAGATCAATCTAGTTTGAGGTTTTTTTTTTGATAAGATAAACTTTGTTAGGAAATTTATATCAGATTTTGTTGATAAATCTAATCCTTTACAATTATTTCTTAAAAAAATAAAATATTTAATTGGGATGAAGGTGCTGATTTAGTTTTTAATTATATTAAAGATGTTATTGCAAGTTCTCTAGTCTTTTATAAGCTTGATCTAAATAAATCATTCATTATTTATGTTAATGCTATCAAAAAATCCATTGGAGTTGTAATAACTCAAGAATTTAAAAATAATGAAGAAAACCCAATTGTTTACATGAGTCAAGTTTTAAGAGATGTTGAAACTAGGTATCCCCTTATTGACAAATTTGTTTTCTAGTTAGTTTGATTTTTAATAAAATTTTACTATTTATTGATGGGAAATAAGGTTTTTGTGTGATCTAATGTGTTTATTATGTCTTATCTTTTAAAACAACCAACCATTCAAGGAAGGATTGCTAAGTGGATTTTACGCATTTAAGAGTTTGATATTAAATTCAAAATTTCAAAAATGATCAAAAGTAATGAATTGGAAAAACATTTAGCTAAAAATGCTTCATCAAATATTAATATTTTAGTTTTATAAGTGGATGGTAAGTTAAATGCAAATCCATATTTAAAGACCATGAAGATTTCTGATTTTTCTAAAAAAAATAAGTTTGGTCTTGAAATGAATGAATGAGATTATTTATTGGCTGAAGATGATTGGTACCATGATTTAGCATTTTATTTTCAAAATCAAGTCTATCTTAATAATTTAGATAAAAATCAAAGATGTTCCCTAAGATTAAAATCTTTAAATTTCTCTTTGTTAGTTTTTTTTTGTTTTATCGAAATAAAGATGGAGTTTTGTTGAGATGTCTTACACATAATAAAACACAAAAAAATCTTAAAGGCTGTCATAAAGGAGATTATGGTGAAAATTATTCTGTAAACACAACTATTTATAAGATTTTAAGAGTAGGTTATTATTGGCCTATTCTATTTCAAGATGCTTATAAGCTAGTGCATTTTTTCATGCCATGTCAATTGTTTGTTGGAAGAGACAACTTACCTACAATGCCTTTAAACCCTATTATTCCTAAAAAACTTTTCATAAAATGGGGCATTAATTTTATTTTATATATTCACTCACCTTCATCTATAGGTCATAGGTATATTTTAATAGCCATAAATTATTTCACTAAGTGGTCTGAGTCCAAAGCACTTAAGAGTTCAATAACAGGTGAAGTGATCTCTTTCTTAAAAAAATAGATTTTTTCTACATTTAGAGTTCTTTACAAAATAATTTTTGATAATAGACCTTGATTTTTTTTAATGAATTTCTAGAATTTTTAAGAAAATATTTTATTATATTTAGTCATTCATCTAAATATTTCCTTCAATGTAATGGTAAAATTGAGTCAACAAATAAAAATATGATTTTCATTATGAATAAATTAGTTTGTGATAATAAAAAAATTGGCATCTCAAAATTTTTGAAGCTTTATGGATTGATAGAACTATTATTAAGGTAGCAACTAGTTATTCACTTTTTATGTTAACTTATGATTTTGAGGCTACCTTACCAATGAAACTTTAGATTTATTCAGTTAAGACTACTTTGCAATATCTTGTTGAAGATATATATTTAATTGAACAAATATTACATGATTTAATTAACTCTTGATGAATCCAAAGCAACAACATTGCAAAAATTAGAAAGAGCTAAGAAAAAATTAAAGACTTTTTTTTTTAATAAAAATGTTTTTAACAAGAAGTTTAAGGTTGAATATTTAGTTTTATATTGGGACAAGGCTCACAAAGATCTTGGTAAACATCATAAATTTGATTTATTATGGCTGGGTCTTTATAAAATTTCTAGTGTACATGGAAATAACAATTTTTATTTAAAATATATTGAAGGGAATTGATTGGATTATTCAGTTAATGACCATCATTTGAAGCTATTTCATGATTAGCTACTTTATGTTTATTTATTTATTTGATTTCTTTTAATTTGTTGCTTCTTTCTTTATTATTTTGTTTTCTATTTCCATTTGTTTTGTTTTTTGCCTTACTATACTTTTACTTTTGAAAATATCAATGAAGGTTACAAATAGAGAAATTTAACATTATGAAGGAAGAGTGCAAGGATTATACAAGTTTGCTATAATTATTGATTATTTTTTGATATTATTATTCATGGATTCAGTTTTATTTATATATGGATAATATATGTTGAGTTGTATCAAGTTGTTAAAATTATTACTTAATATCTAGATTTCATACATGAGGCATTTGTATTAGATTGTGCATTTAGCCTAAACTTCCTTGTTATCTCATTCCCTTTCTTTTTGTCATACTATTCAAAAAATCCATCCCTTGCTAAAATTCACTATTAAAGGGGTTCACGTATAGTTACTTGAGAAATGAATTTCCTGGATCATACTCTCAATAACATATTTTATTTAATAGCAAATTATTTGTTACTTAATTTCATTACACAAAACTGACTAGCAAGGTTGCTAGTGTTATATCTATTTTTCAACCCCCTTTAATATTTTTCTTAAACTAATACTTTTTGAAATAGAGATGACTTGTCATGAAATTTAAAAATGTGTCAGGGATTTGTTTAATTAATAGTATTTTGGATGAATATATTTTTAATATGAATTGATAATGATTGGTTGATGAATTCATATTTATATTTTGAGTTGTTTCAAAAAGCATAGTGATATATATATATATATATATATATATATATATATATATATATATATATATATATATATGATTATCTTATTTTTTAGTCATGATCAGGTTATGTGGCAACATTTTAGTTTGGAATTGTTTCAAATATTGAAGTTCATGTTTTTTCTATAATATTTTTAGATATCTAAAAATATTATAGAAAAAAACATGTACTTCAATATTTGAAACCATTCCAAACTGAAATGTTGCCACATAACCTGATCATGACTAAAAACTAAGATAATTATATATATATATATATATATATATATATATATATATATATATGATTATCTTAGTTTTTAGTCATGATCAGGTTATGTGGCAACATTTTAGTTTGGAATGGTTTCAAATATTGAAGTACATGTTTTTCCTATAATATTTTTAGATATCTATTTGATCTCAATAAATATAGATTATCATAATAGCTTCTGGACTATACTTTCAATTTGATAGATTGAGTAGTCTATTTTGACTACTTGGTATATGTGGATAATGTGATGCTTGGTTTAATATAGATAAAACTAGTATATATAACCTTATCAGTTCAATTTTTGAATTTTGAGGTCATAATTAATGTAGTTTAAAGAAACATTATGTTTGTGGTCAAATGCATCATTTCATTTATTTTGGAAATCATATAGTTCTAATTTTGAAAATAGACCTCAATTGGATAGATTTCAATCATAAAGAAGATCATTTTGAAACCATACAATTCATTTTGAAAAATAATTTTAATTGCTTTATAATTTCCATTGAGGGCTCATTTTCATCTCTTGTGATATATTGGACCTTTGAAATTGTTGGCATACTAAGGTTGATTTTTTTATTGGATTAATTGATTTTAAGGATATAAAGGGATATTAAAATTCTAAGTGTTTAATTTTATATCCTATTTAAATAAATTTCCTAGTTTAAAGCATTTCCTATGCCTAAGTTCTAAAGGTAATATAGTGCTTTCAAAAAACATCTTACCTGAGGATTATTTATCCTAAGTCTTAAAATAATATTGATAAACCCATCGAACCATGGTGAATTATAAAATCTTAAGGCTTTGGTATTATCAAGGGTATAAGGATTCATTGGAAGGTCAATTGGATTTCCTAAGTCTAAGTCTCAAGGTATATGGTATTTTGTAAGGCAAGTAATGGTACTATATTTCGAGACATGATCAATGACAAGTTAGCATTCCATTGGCACTCCATGCAATGGTGAGTTAGCATTTGACTAGACTTTTAGTTGATGTATATAATCTACTTGGTATCCCATTTAATATTTTCATGATAACAGTTAACAATAAATTTAATGTGAAGCATATCTGATGCTTTGAGATAATGATGGAATATTTGGCGATAAGGAAGATTTTATGGTGAGAAGACATGCCTAGATTCATAGAAGTTGGTAAAGGATTTAGTAAGAAATCTGGGGATGACTAAATTTGATTATTTTACTAACCTAGTTAGAGGCATTGCTAAGTACATCTTTGGTTTTGATGAGCCAATATAAATTATGCATGTCATCAGGATAGTTATAGTAGAGGTTTGTGAATTACAAATAATCTTCTTTTTCATTTTTTTTAGTCATTATTTAAACCTGTTTACAGAAGTGAAGCTCTAGTAAATTGCATTTTGAGTTATAGAGAAGAGATTTTAGGTAGAAAGATTACAAAGAAACACTTTTAGGTGTGTTTTGAATAAAATGAATAAGTTTGAGGAATGGTTCTCTTGTTGTTTCAAATAGATATAAATGTTTACATGGAATAATATGGTCTCGACCTACGTGTTAATGAATTTCAAAGTTAATTTTGTGCATGCATGTTTGAGAAGACTCTATGACACTTTCAGTTTTATGAATTTAAGTTTTGGGATAGATGGTTATGTTCTGAATGGATCAAGAATGATAGATTCTCAAAATTTGAGATAAAGATAATCAGTTTTGGCATGAAGTTTGAGATATAAAGTTATTTATTATCAAATATACCTTTGATTTTGGATTTATATGAGAACATTGTAGTGTTATTTGAACATGTTATTTTCAATTTCTTGTTTTGCTGAAATATTAGTTTGTGAATAAGCCTGTATGATTGATTCTGTGAATTCCCACTCATGGTTTAAAGAGGTTCATCTATTTTCATGAATCTTTGATGGATTTTAGGAAATGGCTTAAAAGTACATTGAACATGTAATGGTGTTTAGCAGTACCCTCCTTCAATTTCATTTAAAGATTCATGTCTACGTGTTTTCATGAGTATATTGAAAAGTTTCAAAGAATGAAAATTTTTATCAGATTTTATTTATTTCATAGGTTTTGAAAAGGCTGAGAATAATAGGATTATAGTTCATGTTAGTTTTAGTTTCAAAACAAAGAAATTTGTATGCATATTATGAAAGTAGAGACTATCAAGTTCAAAACTCAAGAAATATTTCTCATATTTTTTATAAATTTTGGGATTTAGTAGCTTGGTTATTTTTTAAGTATATGATGTTTCAGTTATTTAAAACCATATTTTTATGCATGTCAGGTTTGGAAACTTGTTGATCCATATTGGGGGTTTAACATAAGATGAATCCATATGTGCTATAATATATTGGAGTTTAAGTTGTTAGTAATGTTCACCATGATTATCTTGAAAGGGTTTCAAAGGTCTTTTTTTCCTAAATCTTGGTTGCCACTGAAATTCATGTATTTTGGATTTTTATTAAAAAAAAAATTGTTTATTTGTTTTGTAATGATTGAGATGGTTTATACATAGAAAGTTTTTAGTCAGCCATTATACCAAGAAGTTATCAAGCATACAAATATGACTATTTTTTATACTTCAAAACCAGAGAGTTCATGCATAAAGTTTCATTACGAGTCTGGGTTTTGAGAAAGAGTTGTATATATAAAAATGACATTATTTTTGAATGTGCACTTTAATGTTTTAGTCTTAGGTTTTATTTTCAAATTAGATGTTGAAATAATAGTTCCTTGAAGAAGTCAGTTATTTCTCAATTGAAATTTCGATGAGTGTTATATTTTAAACAAGTGGTTTATGCTTCAAATTATTATTTTTTGTTACTTTTTGAAAAATATTAGGCTAAGATCATGTTTTAGAACTATTTTGGGTTGTATTCAAGAATTTGAGATAAATTTATTATCAAATTTTATCAGATTTGCATTTGAAGTTTGGATAGAATACAGTTTATATTTCAAAAGCTTCATAAGTTGTTTTCAAGTTTGAAATATGACAAATGGAGAGATAATATTTTTTGAGAAATTAATTTTCATGAATAAATATTATGAATATTTATTTAATTTTAGGTCGATTTAGTTTGGTTTTTAGATAAGTTGATGCAGTTAAAATTAAAACTTAATTTAGATCAGAATATTTTTGAGATAAAATTATGATGTTATAATTTAATTTTTGAAGTTCAGTTGATAAGATTATTGGGATATAGTGATATTGGATACACTTGGTACAATTTAGTTTAAATTTTTTATTGATATGTGACTGTGTTTTTAGAATATAGTTTTGTTACATTTGGAATGATTACATGTTGATTTTCAATCATCTACTTTGAATACATTTTAGATTGTTTTAAGATATTAGATGGGATCAACTTGGTTTAAGTAGATTGATGATGATAAAGGTTGGGGAAAAATTATGGTAGAAATGTGGATTGATAGAACCCTAATATAAATTTTTAGAGGGGTGGTTTTAGGGAAAGGAGGTTTGGCCCTAGGTTTCATAGGGGGGCTAGGATGTCTATTCATTTTTATGCAATAGACCCTAAGTTTTGAAATATCCTAAATAATTTGTCTTTTAATCCAACCAAAAATAAGGGAAATAGAGGATTATATGGGTTTATATTTGCTGCTAGGACCCCTTCACACAATAGCTCCTCACACCATTTATAAAGCAATCTACATCATTTTCCAATCTAGTCAACCATTCCTCAAAGAATTGAGCCTATTATTGAGCCACAACCTATTAATGGAACCACCCATCTTGAGATTGAAATAATCCTTGCCAAAAACTATGATAATCTCACCCTTCTTTTAGTTTTTAATGAAGCTTCATCTCCTTATAGAGAGCCTATTTTGGGATGTAGGAAGTTATGTCCAGCATCTTCTCATAGTGAACTTGTTATGAGAAGTATAAATTTGAGTTTGGAAAAACCTATTTATACTTGTAGATAATATACAATGGAGGTTCATTTTAATACTTCATATAAAAGAGGAGATAGTTAAACTAATCTTGATACTTCTATTGAAATTAGAGTGCTTAAATAGATTAAGCTAAAAATTAATGATCCCTCAATTGACAAAGGCACAAACACAGTGCATCTTCCATCCATTGAAATGGAGTATAATGAAAGTGTTAATGAGCAAGGGAAGCTTATAATTAAAGTCCTATTAAATTATGATGACTACTAGATGTCATTTGGATAGACTATTTATTTTTTAGCTGAACTACAATTGATGGAACTTCATACTTTCAGACTTGATATTTTGGCTTACAGCTTTGATTCATGAACTTTCAACTTTTTTAATTTTGAGAAGTACAATAGATTTAATTTCTTATATATATATATATATATATATATATATATATATATATATATATATATATATATATATAACTTTGACTTATCCATTTTTTAATTGATATATCTATTCTATTTATTATTAATTGATGAGGGTCTCCACCCATTAAGATAAGTACCTAGTTTATATTCAAAAATTTGATTTATTAAGACTTTATAAGTTTTAATTAAACATATCCTTAACCAATAACTATTTATAATTAATTGAATTTTATGTCAATTAGTTAACATAAACTAATAACTAGCTAAGGTTAGTTAGAACTTATTTTTCAATTAAGTTTAAAGCATAAAAAGAGATCAAGGATTCATTTGAAGAGGAGGAACAACATAGATATTGATACTTATACATTTATGAAGTTGATCATTCATCTATCTCTTTTTTATGTAACTCCTCTGAGATATCATAACTTTTGAAGATAGACCCAATAGTTTTTTTTCTGATGGTTGAGTAATTGCTTAGGAAACATGGGGATATCCAATTTTTATATCATTTATATAGACTATCTAAAATTTGTCAAGTCTAATATCTTTTGATGATTTCTATTACAGTCTTATGTGTAGAATCCAAGTATTCAACCTGAATAGAAACAAACCATTTTCATATGCTCACTCTAAGATACAAAGTTAGTAACGGATGGCTACGAATAGAGGAGGAAATCACAGTCCAGGTGAAGGTTTAGGGGAGCTGCGGCTGGAGTAAGAGGATGACGCCCATGGGAGGGATGCTTTGGACTTTAGGGATCAACCCAGAGGGGCGAAGGTGAAAGGCTATTTCCCACGTAGCCAAGAGAGACCAATTCTGGTGCTTACTCAAGATTCTGTTAAAGAGGAGGTTGAGTATCTGGCAGCTCATGCCTTGATTTGTAAATTTATGGGCATTAGAATATCTCAGTATGCCCTAGATGCCTGGATGAGATGCACCTGGCAGGTAGAGGGAGACATAGAAATCATGTTGGCTGCCAATAATTATTTTGTGGTTAATTTCTCCTCCATTGTTGATAGGAACCACATTTTTGAAGGAGGGCCCTATTTCTATGACAGAAATGGATTGTTTATTAAACCCTAGCATGCTGGGTTCAATTCAACAAAGGAATTACTAGCCCGGGTCCTGGTATGGGTCCATCTCCCGTGGTTGCCTCTGGAATTTTGGAGAGAAGATATTCTAAGGCAAATAGCCGCTTTACTGGGAATGCCAATCACCATACCAAATCAATCATTGGACAAAAAGCTTATTTCCTATGCCAAAATCTATGTTGAAATCAACCTGAATAATCCCTTGCCTGAATCTATTGAAATCTATTTGGGGGCTACCTCCTGGGTCCAACAAATAGATTATGAAGCTATTCCATTCCGATGTAGGATTTACCATGTATATGGCCATTTGCACCATCAATGCCCTCAGGCTAGAAGATTCAAAGAGACAACATCCAATGTAGGCAAGGAATTAGGACAACTGACCCATGGGGGAAGTTTGAAGTCCCAGCAAGGATGCTCTGGGAATGTTAAAGCCAACCCAAACTCTACTAGTGAGACCTTGGGTTCAAAGGTGGATATTGGCATGGACAAGGAGGGCTTCACCCAAGTCCAACGTCGAGGGAGAGGGCATGGCCTAAAGCGAGGAAATCAAGATAGAGATCTTGAAACGAGTTTTAACAAGTTTGAAGCACTGGATTGTATGGCCATCAAGGATGGCATTCCTTCAGTGGAGGAGGGAGGCCCCTCAGAGAGGGAAGAGAATTGTTCTTTACCAAGTGAAACCCAAGACATGATGATCTAGCCATGTCAGGAGATTGTGGGTGCACCAACGGCAAGGAATTTGACAGATTTGGGAGCGCAGTAGAACAAGGATGGTAGTTGGGCTAAGGTGGTCAAAGATTCGAGTGTTACCAGGAAAGAAAAAGGAGAGTCAGAGGCATTGGGTATATTGCCGAGGTCATTTAAAAAGGCCTCACTCTCCATACCTTCTAGATCAGGGTGCAGGAAGGATCAGGAGAGACTCAAATTCATAGGAGATTTACTAGTGGAATCAGGAGTGGTTAGAACTCTGGATGAGCACTTCACCCAATCCACTCAATGATATTGTTGTCTTGGAATGTGAGGGGGTTGCATAGTACCCCTAGACAAAAAGCTATGCAGAAGTTGATTTCTAAGCACTCTCTAGATATCCTTTGTATCCAGGAGACTAAGCTTTTTGTTGATGCCATGTTGAGTTGTATGCCTAAAATTTGGAAAGGTGGGCAAGGTCAGTGTGCTGGAGCCACAGGGAGCACTGGGGGAGTAGCAATTTGTTGGGATCTAGGGAAGATCATGCCTCTCTAGTGGATGGCTAATATCTTGACACTTTCTATGATCATAGCCTCCCCTGATACTGAAGAGCTGATGTTGGTCACCAATGTTTATGCACATGTGGACATTCAGGGACAGCTTAAGCTTTGGGAACATTTGAGTTATGTCTGGAGCTGCTTTCCTTACTTGCCTTGGATCGTGAGTGGGGATTTTAATTCAGTTATTTTCATGGGATAGCTCGGTTAGACCCTTCGGCTGATTGCCTTAGACAGAATATGGAGAGGCTGCACCTAGCAGATGTTAAACCCATCAATGGGCTATTCACATGAAGCAACAAGAGATCAAGTAATGAAGCTATTTCTAAGCGCTTAGATAGATTTTTAGTTTCTTGTTTTTTGTTATCTAGTGCTTTCTCTATTAATTCAAAAATCCTGGACTAGAGAGGGTCTGACCATTGGCCCATCAAGCTTACAACCAATTACATTGATTGGCCCAAGAAACCTCCCTTTAAGTTTCAGCTAATGTGGCTTTGGGATCCATCGTTGCATACCTTGATAGGCCATTGGTGGAGGCAGGGGGGTCCAACTTATGGGACAACCATGTTTTCCTTTGCCAAAAAGCTACAGTTTGTCAAAAGAAAGCTTTAGGTGTGGAACAGGAACAATTTTGGTAATCTCTATGTTATGAAGGTGAAAGCTCAAGACAAGCTGGACAATATTACTAGATAGATTCATGACTTTGGTATGTCTAAAGATCTCTGTAAGGCAAAATTTGGGGCTCTGAGTGAACTTAATGAGTGGGAGCTTCAGGAAGAAATCTTTTGGAAGTAGAAAGCTCGGATTGACTGGCTCCAGGACGAAGGCAGGAACACGGCCTTCTTTCATAAGTTTGTCCAGGTGAGGCACAACAGGAACCATGTTACTTCTCTTGTGGGCTTCGATGGGATGCGTATCTCATCTGCTCTCATAATTTCTCAGGAGGCTATTCATTTTTACTTGGAGCTTCTTTCTAGCAAGACGCATATTACTGAGCTGGAGGAGAATTTGGTCTTGTCTTGCATACCACCCATCATCACGTAGGAAATGAATGATGAGCTCCTGAAGCCGATTGATAAATCAGAACTGGAGAAAATTGTGTTCATGATGCGCAGAGGTAAAGCTCCTAGTCTAGATGGATTCCCAGCTGAGTTTTTTCAAGAGTTTTGGGATATTATCAGCCAAGATTTAGTAGAAGTTGTCCAAGAATCTTACCACAGCAAAGAGATGCTCAAAGCACTGAATGCTACCTTTCTGGTGTTGATCTTGAAGAAGGAATAGGTTAATCAGATGGATCACTTCAGGCCTATATCACTATGTAATATGGTTTATAAAATAATCACCAAGCTCATTGTAAAGAGGCTCAAGATTTTGCTCCCTAGTATCATTTATGAAGAGCAAGGGGGTTTTGTGGCTGAGAAGCAGATTCTGGATGGAGTGGTGATTACTTTGGAAGCAATCCACTCTATGAGCACTTCTCGAGAGAGAGGTATGTTCATTAAGCTAGATATGGCTAAGGTGTATGACAAAGTTGACTGGAACTTCATGCGGAAGGTTTTTTTGGCTTTTGGTTTTAGCCAAGATTGGGTACGATGGGTGCAGAGTTATGTGACTACACCTTCTTACTCAGTCCTCATTAATGGCACACCTTCTAGACTATTTTGGGCCTCTAGAGGGCTTCAACAGGGGGATCTAATATCTTCATATCTATTTATTATCTTGGCTGAGGGGTTGGGCTGGCTTTTAAAATATTGGGCCTCTCAGCACTTGATTCAAGGATGGCAGTGAGGGCATGGGATTGCCAATTTGACCCACCTTCAGTTTGTGGATGATACCATTCTGACAGGGGTTGCCAAGATTAAGGAGGCACAAGCTTTAAGGAGTACCTTAGACACCTATCTAGCAGCTTCAAGGCAAAAATTGAATGAGCAAAAATCTTCCAACTTTTTCTTTAATACTCCTGCTTCTATTCAGTGTAGGATTGCCGTGATCCTTAGATTTTAGATGCAGCCCCCCCGGTGACTTATTTGGGAATTCCCATTGTGGTTAGCAGGAAGCCTAGGCTTTTTTGGCAAAAGATTCTAGATAATTTGCGTCAGAGAGTCAATCATTAGACCCACATGTGGCTCTTGACGGTGGGATAGGTGGTTCTCCTCCAGTCGGTCATTCAAGTGCTGCCCACATACCGAAGTATGGTCCAGGCTACCTCGATGTATTTCCTCCAAGAATTTGATGCTCTCTCACGGCAATTTCTTTAGAGTGGTAATCTCTGAAATTCGAAATGGAGCTTGGTAAAGTGGAACACTGCATGTAGGCCCAAGAAGGAGGGTGGCCTGAGGCTTAGATCGGCTATCTTGGCTAGTCAAGCTTTAGCAGTAAAGTTGTACTGGCAGTGGTGTACCAATCAATCCCAGCTTTGGACCCGTATTCTATCAGTGAAATATTTCCCAGGAGTTCTACCTTCAGAGATTCCTAGATTTCCCATTGAGGGGAGAGGCTCTATGGTGTGGATCACCCTCAAGCATGGAGCGTCCTTGGTGAAACCCAGTCTTTTTTGGATATGTAACAGTAGAGTTGAGATGTTATTTTGGGAGGATTCTTGGGATGGTGCTCTATCCCTCCTGATTTCTCACCCCCAGTTGCAGGCCCTGTATGAGGTTTTTCAAGGTGCTGGGTGGGATATTGTGGAACATTACAAAGAAGCTTACAATTTGGGGAATAATGTGGCTTTTAGATGGAAGGAGTCTGACTGGCCGCTGGGAGGAATGGTGGAAATTCAGATGGAACTTGAGCAACTCCTTGCTTCCAGAGCATGTTGCTCTCTACGTGAGCAGGATACTCTAGCTTGGGGAGGAGATGCCAGTGGGCTCTAGTCAGTGTCTTCAGGATATAAGGAGCTGACCAAAAAATGTTTTGGGATTTTGGATTTCCAATGGGGCAAGAAAATTTGGAATTCGGTTTCGTGGCCAAAATGTAATTTCTTCATGTGGACTCTTTTCTACAAATGATGTCTTACATGGGACAACATTTTGAAAAGAGGATTTCATGGTCCTTCTATCTGTGTGTTTTGTTGGGGTAGTGAGGAGAATGTTGACCATCTCTTTTTCCAGTGCTCCTTTGCCAAGAAGTTATGGCATTTATGGTGGGATGCCTACGGGCGCCCATGTTGGCATGTTGTATCTTTGGAAGATTTCTAGCAGCGCCTGGACAGACCACCTGGTAAGGCACCTATATTGAAAAATGCTTGGGTAGCAGGGCCTGCCTTTATCCTCTAGAACCTCTGGATTGAGAGGAACAGGCAAATTTTTAAAGGCTGTAGTATGAGTTTTAGGGAGGTTTGGACAAAGACCCTGGTGGCGCTGCAGGAGACAATTCATTCAAAATCAGGCAGTGGGGAGGAATTGGCGCCAGCTGATGCTGCTGTTTGGGCGTGACTCTCAGCTGGGACACCTTTGATTGCCCACCCCTATCACCAAACTTGTATGTCCACTCACTGTAGGCAGAGCAAGGGGCCGATTAGCAGGCTGGGCAAGTGGACGCCGCTAGAGGACGGAGTTACCAAAGTTAATGTGGATGGTTCGGCGAGAGGCAACCCTGAGCAAGCTGGGATTGGTGGTATTGGCCGAGATAGTGCTGGAGCTATTCAATTTTTGTTCTCAAAGTATAAGGGCCATCACACCAATAATCTGATGGAGGCACAGGCTATCCTGGAAGCTTTGCAAATTTACTGCCAACAGGGTTGGCTTTATGTTATTTATGAGTCGGACTCACAAGTTGTTGTTAACTTGTTGAGTAATTGTAATTTAGAGAGGGTGGATTGGCAGTTGGCCACGGTTGTTAAGCAAATTTATCAGATTAGCTAGTTTTTTGAGAGGCTCTCGTTTAAGCATATTCCTCGTGAATGGAATAGTGTGGTGGACCATTTGGCTAAATGGGCCACGGAATATGGTCCGGATTGGTCTTTTCAGGATCAGAGTATGATTCTGGCCTGGTTATTCTCTACCCTGGCGCATCTTCTTGAGCATGATATTACTATGTAATCTACCTATTTCTGGGCTCGCTTGAATAAATTTTTACCCCTTTTAGTTTCCAAGTATTCAACTTTAATAATGATGAAAATCTTATTGTTTACAATATTTCATTGATCTATTGTGAATGTAAAAGTTATCTTTTCAAACATTTGTAAAGAAAGATGTTGGTTTCTCAAATAAAATATATCTTGTCTGCTAAGATGACTCTCCTTTGAGACTCACATATTTTATTGTACTTTATATCAATTATGATTTTTAATATAGTTTGTTTTTGTTTTAAATTAATTTTTAATTAATCTAGTTTCTATTTCTTTAGATTTGTTTTCTTGTTTATTATGTTTCTTAAGTTACTTAGATTATTACTTTCTTAAATTAAATTATTTATTTGATTAATTATTTTATTTATTTTATATATAGTTTAAGGTTTTATTATTAAACTTTATTAGATTCCATTTGTAATTTTAGTCTCAGTTTTAGATCAGATTTTAACTTGTTTAAATCTTATATTAATTGTTTATAGTTTTATTTTAGTTTAGAATGTTTCTAGTCTCTGTTTAATTTAGGTTGTTTATCTAGTCTTTGATTTATTCTTAGATTATTTAATTTATTTAATTCTTAAGTTGTTAAACTTTTAGATTTAATTATTTAGTTTTAGATTCATTTTATTTTCTTAGTCTTTCAGTTTATTTTTTGTTTAGTTCTCTTTATAGTTTAGATTTAGTTATTTAGTGGATTGCTACCTTTTCTTAATTTAGTTATTTTTTATTTGCTTTTCTTTTAATTTTATTATCAGTTGTTGTTAGTTGTGTCTCTTTGTGTTAATTTCTATCTATTTGAATATATATTTATCTTAGTTGATCTCAAATTTGTTTACTTTATACTTTTTGGTTTATATTGAGACTATTTTTGAAGTTATCACAAGAAGACTACAAGATACTACTTGAAATATGATATTTTACTGAATCATATTTCTTGCTTTCAAGAGATTGTCTAATCTATAGGCCTTCTCTATCAGATAGGATAGATTATAGATTTATATGTAAATTAGTTGATTTGATAAGTAGATAGCTAAAATTATAATAGAATATGTTTTATTTGATAACTTATTTATTATTTATTAGAATATTTAAAAACTCCCACATCTTTAAGATCATAATTGAACCTTTATAACCTTACTATTGTACTGGTATGATTCCAAACTGACCTTCATAATAGGTGAAAGGGTTGATTAGTCGATGGTACAATTTTCATCATCAACAAACTTCAATTTATAAGCTCTATTTTTTCATCCATTTGAGGGTGATAAGTTAAAGTAAAGTCTAATATTGTGCCCAAATTCTTCCATACCATCCTCCAAAAGTGCCCAACCAAATTTGTATCTCTATATGATATAATACTTGTAAAATCATGCAATATAACAACTTATTGAAATAAAAAAATCACAATATGTATGCCATCACTATTCCTCTTACATGTTAAAAAATGAGCCATATTATAAAATATATCAACAAAAATAAATGTGGAATCATTACCTCATTATTTTATTGTAACCTAAGAATAAAATCCATGCTGAATTCATGCCATGGTTTATCTACAATAGGCAATGGATGATATAATCAGTTGTTTTAACTTTTGATTTTAGCATGTTATCAAACTCTAAATGTATACACATTATTCACATCCATAATCTTATGAGGCCAATATTACTTGTCACTTAGTTGTGATGAAGTATTATCATGCCAAAAATTATCAACTAGACATCCACTATGTTTTTATTTCAAAAGGCTCTCTCATGAAACCTTGAGGTATACATAACTTTCTTATTTAAACAACAACCCATCTTGAATCACATATTCCAATTATATATTATTGTCTATATTTTTTGAATTCATTCATGTTGTCCATGCATCTCAAAAATTCAAGTCTTCTTCTTACAACTCCTTCATTGAGTCAAACCCAATGACTTATACATTGAGATCATTTATAATGAGAGCTCACATATTCAAGGAATCCACAACTATATTAGACTTCCCACTTCTGTCTCAATTTTTTTTTGAATTAATTCCACCCATTACATGTGTTTTTGATTTAGATTACCTTGGACATTTATTAATTACAAATTATGATTGTTTGTGTAGAAAGTGAACTCTTTTGCCAATAATTAGTGGTGCCACTACTTGAGAGCTTGTACCATTGCATAAAGCTCTTGGTCATAGACAAAATAATTATTCTTTTCATAATTTAACTTCTCACTAAAATAATCAATGGGTTTACATTATCAACTTAGCACTACTCCTATGGTTGTCCTTATTTCATCACAATCAACCTGAAACACTTTTCCAAAGCCTTACAAGTCTAACACTAGTTGTATTGTCACCTTTATCTTAAAAAACTAAAATTTACTCTCTATTTTAATATTCTAATGAGATTTTTATATCTCCCTTCATATTATTAATAATGGGTACACATATGCTATTGAGTTTTCTGATAAACTTTAGATAAAAACTTGCCAACCCAAGGAAACTTCTTGCCTCAAACATACTCTTTGGTGAAGGCCACTCCACTATTGCCTTTACCTTCATAGGGTACATACTCAACCCATATTTTGAGATCAAAAATCCTAAATATATCAGCTCTTATTTCATGAAGTTGCACTTATTTAAGATCACTATCAATTTCTCTTCTTTCAACTTATCCAAAACCAACTTCAAATGTTGTAAATGTTCCTGTTTAGAATAAATTAAAAATCAAAATGTCATTCAAATAAACTATCACAAACATAGCTATGAAAGGCTTCAACACTTTTGATATATTAAAATTTTCACCCTATTAAAATATTTTGAACATCTACATTGCATTCGCTTCACTCATTTTTGGGGACCAATTTGCTTGAAATTTCTTGATTGCAATAAACTTGTTTACTATCTTTGATTTATCATATTTAGCTCATTTAAGCATGATTATTAAGTGGTTTAGTATTTTTTTATTAATCTAAAGGTAAAATTATAATTTTAGTACCCAACTAATATCATTGAATAGTTGATCATTTTCATTCATCAATAAAATAGTTTTATAAGCATAACTTTGAGTTTTAGATGCAAATTGGAGGTAAACTAAATATGGCAGTAGTCTTGAAAGCTGTTTAAAATTAATTAATAATATATATGATGTAATATTAATTATTGATTGAAATAATACAAATAGGTTAAAAAATAAACAAAAATTGTTAAATCCTAATCATGGTGTCATCTACACCCATCATATAAAGTTTATATATGCATCAAGGTGCTCAGAATCGAGATAAGGGGTTATTAACCAATTTATGTTATAATATTTATGTATAACCATGGCTTGTGTTTTATATGATTTGGTTCAATTATCAATGGAAATAACATATATTTAATATCTAGTTTTTATTTTTTTTATCTCCATGTAAGACTGAATCCCAACATATGATCTACATTGAACTCTTTTGCTACAGATTTGGCAACTTATTTATAAATTTTTGGTTTTGACAACTAAAGAGATGTGTTAAACATTTGGTGATATTGATGACCATGATTAGCAAAATTATTTTATTTTTAGATATGATCACCATTTATGGGTCATGTCTCACCATGTTTAATATGTAGACATCCAATTCTTAACAACATTTTGTTGAAATTATAAATCTTATTTGAATTGCACTCAAATGTGTAATTTAGGCCAAAATCACTAAAGACATGCTAAATGGTTTGAGATTATCATATAAAAGTACCAATTTAGGCCAATGTATCCCTAAATAGGGTAATGTATTTTATGTAATTCCTAACTTTTATCAATTCATTTTGAGTCAAAATGTTGTTTTTGCTTTTTTGTGCTTTGGATCACTTTTTTCTTCTAATTCATTAGTACATGTCACATAACTTTATTATTTTATGTCAACAACATCCTAAATGGGATCACGGTTTATACACATCTAACATCACCATCTAGTTCCTCCTGAGTTAAATTATGATCTAATAATATGAATGTCTTACCATTTTGATTAATTGTACACCAATTTCTCAAGACTTGCACTAAAATTGATTAATCTTGTTTAAGCTAATTAATTCAAATCAAGAGCTTAAGTGGATTTTCCATGGAGGTTATTGATTATTAATTCAAATTCAGTGCTTAAGACCAAAATCACTTCAAATTTATAAAATTTTCAAAAGAGTTTTGAATTGTATAAGTCATCTATCATTTGTAATGTTACATTATTTGAGAAAAAAGGAATTTGTGCATGTATGCTCTCCCCCATCCCTTATAGGGAACTCAAGTGATCAAAAGTGTCATTTTAATTGAAAATTTTGCCTTTATCTAAGGTATAAAATGGAATTTTTCTAGGCTCTCCTCAAAACCCTCAAGGTTTGGGCAATGTAAAAATAACCTATAAAGCCTTTTTACTTAGATTTATTTCATAAATTTTGGCTTGTGAGGGGGACTTCATTACCTCCCAAAAGTTATATAGGGAAGCTTTAACCTAGGGCTTCATCTCCTAAAATCATATTCAACCCATATCCATAGGGGGGTATACAAATTAGGATCACCCCACTAGGACGATGGTTTGAGAAGTTAAAACATCTCTATTAGTGGCAAGCCAGCTCAGAATATATGATCATTTTAGACATCCCAATATAATAAGAAATTTATGACTATAGTGGTTGTGAAGATGATAAGGCCTTTTCAAAACAATCCATTTGATGTGGATCTAATTGACGTGTTGATTCTCTTTTGTGCAAACATGAAAGTTTATACACATGGGATCCATCTAGATGGTCATAAACTTGTAGAGTTTTAGACAAACCTAACTTGTAATGGAAATATTATTGATGCAAGGTGTGATCTAAGGTCCATATCATTTTATTATCACTTGACAGAAGGGGGTGTAAAATAACCTACTATATCATGCACTTTTATTTTGGATGAACACTTAATTTCCTCTCAAGTGCACATATAAAGACTAAATTCAATAATATCATGCAACCTTATTATTTTATGGATTTAGGATGATTACTTATTTGTATTTGTCATTTTTGGTCTTAGATTACTTGGTCATTTATTTGAGTTAACACTTATTTGATAACAAATGTCATAACAAAAACACATTGTCCATAATTTATTGAACAAGGACGCATTATGCTATTCAAGTGAAAATCAATCTTTTCATTATTCAAATTATCATCTTAAACATTATGTCATATCATATAATTATTACATTTATGCTACCCACTTGAGTCTAAATCACTTTCCAAATTTCTTAATTCCTTCATTAATAGTCCATATTCAAAATTGTAGTTTTTCTAAGTTCATAAAGTTGACATGTTAAGTGGGTTTGCCACTTGCACTTGACTTGAGGGAACTTAGGTTTAAAAAAAAAATTATATTAAATGTCATTTATAGAATCATCATCCACTTTAATCATTAGTGAACTTAGATTATATTGTGCATTGCTCATAATTTAAGTTATCTAACATATATTATACTACCGTTCCTATTACCATGTGGTGAAATTGTGCTACCCATTTGGTTCTAGTTTTATACTTAGGAATTCTTGGATGTTTCCACATCTAGAGTTTATTGGTTTGTATTATCTCCTTCCTAATATGAAGGGCTTTATTCTAGTTTCCTAGTGTCAACTTGTCGAAGTTAAACTAGCTTTTATGGTATTGATGTATCATATAGGATTTGGTGTACTAGTTATCACCATAGATTTTGGAGTTATCATACCCTTTTCATATGATTTCAAACTTACCCAAGGTTGAGTAATTTCATGAACACATTCTTATAATTATGTGTGGTACTATGCCACCCTCCTATTATAGTCTCTTTGATACTTTAGTCATTTATTTGGAAGAGATTAAAATCCATACTTTATTTAAAACATTTGAAAACATTGATCCAAATCTAGTCAAAGGTATAGAGCAGCCCTTTTTAGACATGACTCAAAGGTTCACTCGTAGTGGGGTCTCTTATGGCCCTAGTTATGAGGATTAGCATTTTTCTAATGGTCATGAAAATTGTGTGGTCTTTGAGGACATTCCTACACTAGTAGGATCTTAGGAAGAGTATATTAAATACCAAGAAAACCTAGATGAATCCCTTCTAAGGTTGATCAAATTGGGTGGTAGACTACCCTCAAATTTTCCTATAGATCAATTACACACCTTAGTTGGAGAAGGAAAAAAACAATGAGAGTAAGCTTTCAAAAACATTGA
Source organism: Torreya grandis (assembly GCA_037957365.1). Classification (NCBI taxonomy): domain Eukaryota; kingdom Viridiplantae; phylum Streptophyta; class Pinopsida; order Cupressales; family Taxaceae; genus Torreya; species Torreya grandis. The sequence goes on from JARHVA010006242.1 coordinate 426,750, forward strand.
GTAAATAAACATACCTTATTATTCTAACAAGGGAAAGTAAATACTTATAGAGTCAAAACCAACTAAGTACGATATTGTCACAAAGATTAAGAAAATAATTCAATGATATGCAAACCAACTTATCATAGAATTAATAGAATCTCTAGTTGCTACTTCAATCCATAATGATGATTTTAAATAACAAGGAAATGTGTTTGAACCTATGAAAAAAACATTGGTTGAGAAAACCATGATGATAGATCAGGGTATCTTAAATGAATATAAAAAGACACAAGAGGTTGTGTGAAGTGTTTTGATAGACACAAAACATACTTATTTTAGTCATCAAGAACCTCTTTTCACTTTACAAATGTAAAAACCAAAACCTTCAATTTAGATTGAGTATATTCCTCAAAATAATTTGGCAAGTTCATCTCAACCAACATGTACAATTGTAAATAGACCAAGAACTCCCCAAAATCAATAGAGTACATATAATTCAAGGCAATAGATTACAAGGAATCAATGACCTATTTACTTGACTCTAGGAGAAAATCAAAACCAAGTCATGGATCATAAGGTGTATGTCCTTCACAAATCCATGTAACAATTGGGGCACATTCCACCCCAATAGCAACAACATGGGCATATTCCACCCCAAAATTAATAACAAGGGAATATACTACCTTAACAACTACAACAGGGGCACATACCACCCCAACAACATTATATTCTACCCATGAATGCACCAAAAATGAAAGAGTTGAACTCCATGAAAGATATTTTGACATGATTGGAGATGAATAATAGAGTTAAGAAATATAAATTTAATGAGATATGTCTATATCCATTTGATTTATCTATTTTTCAAGTCCCTTTTCCATCTCATTTTGAGGCACAAAAGTTTGATAAATATAAAAGAAAGTGGACCCACATGAATACATTCAAGCATTTTTCATTTTATACCAAGAGGTTTCTTACAGTAGCATGCACTTACTTTTATTGTTCCTATAAAGTTTAGTGGGGCAATCTTTAGATTGGCTACTTAAGTTACATAAGGGATCAATTGTAGATTGGAACAACTTAGCTAAAAAGTTTGTCAACCCTTTCTTGTATAACATTGAGCATGAATTGACCATTATTGACTTATGTATAGCCAAATAATGTGATGGGGAAATCTTCATGGAAAATCTATAGAGGTGGAGAGAATTATCAAGTTTATTTCAACATTACTTTCTAGATAAATAGTTGACAAACATTTTTGTGTAGAACTTACATCTTGAGGACATGCACAATCTTAGACTTACTTGTGCTAACTTATTTGAGGAATTTATCAACAAATGGGTGCATATTAAGAAGGATATTATTGCTAAGGGCCTTATCAAGATTTTAATGCAGGGTCAAATATCAAATTAGACCCAATCATTGGTTCAAATAGTTGAGTAAGATAAACCTAAAGGATTTAATAAGAATAATAACATGGTTGGAAATGGGATGACTGAAATAAGAAATGTAAAAATGGTGTAAGCTATGCCAACCCCAAATATATAATTAGCTCCCCCAAATCCACTACCTAATTTGTAGAGACAACCTCCATGAAGGACAACCCATAGCAATTTTAGAGTCTTTAGAGAATTGGGAGAACCAATTGAGATAGTATTCCAAAATCTCATAGCAACTAACTTGATTATATGGCCAATACCAAGGCTATTTCATCAAGATCAACCAAAACCATATTGGTTAAAATAAAATGAATGGTGTAACTTTCATCATGTTATTGGTCACAACGCTTATCATTGTGTCTAATTGTGACATATTATTGAAGATCTCATTGAGAGTGGTGAAGTTAAGATTAAACTAAGCCCTCATCAAGACACTAATCAGGATATGGAAATCTAAAATGACCCCTTTCCTTGACATAATCAATAGAAACCACAAAGGAAAAACCAAAACCAAGGATAGAGGAATAATCAAAACTAGAATCAGGGTCAAAATCCTAATCAACATGATCATAACCAGGATCATAATACCCATACTATTAATTTGGGTTACAAAAACATGCCTTATAACAATAAAAACATTATAGGATGAATTTTTTTAACCCATATTACCACTATTACTTTTAAACCACATGAACCATCTTGTAATCCTTAAAGTACAAGACCCATTATTATTTGGTCAACACCCTCTACCTCTAGCAGCACCATGTTGAGTTCAACCAATTATATTATGTCTCCATTTGCATGGGTTATTATTTCTATACCATACCCTTCATATAATTATAATGGATCCATTTTGACTCAAAATTGTAATAATGCAACTAGATGACCATGAGGTATCCTCTAATGCCTTTTACCTTCATCTTCTGATTATACTAGCTCCTTACCACCTCTAGGTTGCACAGTTGTAACTAGATGCCCATGAATCACTCTCTAGGGCCCTTTGAATACTTCTTAGATGGAACCCAATGTGAACATTATGCCATCAAACCCAAAAATGACTACCATGCTAGCTAAATACAAACCATCTCTTCCCAATGTTGAAAATCCTTATAGTCTGTCAGACCAAGTGAGTAAAACCCCTGCACATATTTCCATTTTGGATCTCTTACAGACATCTAAAGTCCATATAACTATCTTGAGTAACCTTTTACAACAATCCACTATTCCAAAGCCTTTTTAGATATGTGTCTTCATTTTATCAAGTAACATTTGATTAAAAAGACATGTCTACACTTGGGTTGAGCCATAATAACTGCTTGTACATTGAGGTAATCATTGAAAACCATAAGATCAAGTGGGTTTTTATATATAATGGTTTAATTATGAACATCATATCTCTTAAGTTGGTAAAAAGATTTAGCTACGTTCTGAAATACATTTATCCAGAGATAATCACCATAAATGCTTATAATAATGCTGAGAGGGAATTTACTGGTACTATTTGATTTCCAATTATTGTTGGTTATATTTCCCACTACATATTGCTTTATATTATGGAAATTAATCTTCCTTATAACATAATTCTTGGTCATCCTTAGATCCATAAAGTACATTCTATTCCATCCACCTTGCACTAGTGCCTTAAGTTTCCCCATGATGGGATCGAGGTTACTATCCCCACCGATCAAAACCCTTATCAATATTACAAACATCTTGAGGCTGAGTTTCAAAATTATAACTATTGCCCAAGTTTTGAGTTTATTATAAAGAAGAATAAGGATATAGTTTCACATCTACTTCCATCTAATTATATCAACCCTAGTGATCTTTCCTCCACTTTCATTAATTCATTTCATGCATCTCTTATGAAGCAAGTTGTTATTAAAGACATATGCATTTCCAAATATAGTCTTAAGTATGCCTTCCATGTTGAAAAGTTACCAAAATCTCTTTAAACATTTGGTAATCCTAAACCCTCAAAGATTCCTAATAGACCATACATGATTTCGAAACAAAAAAAGAAATAATGAAAACCACTTATGGTTTTTATAGCTGCTATTACAACAAAGAAATATCAATATGATTTTACCAAAGGAAACTAGTTATATTATGAAGGTATTATTGATTGATTTTAGAATATAAAGTATCTTATCCCTAACTAGATCATGGATCATATTTATTATATAGGAAAAGGCCTTGGCCCATGATCATAAGGAATCTTGGAACCCTTATTAGCTAGAATACCTAATTTAAATCATGGTCTTAGATTTATACCGCCTGGGGTGACCTCATGACTTTTGGTAGTGATTCTTTTGAATTGACTAGTAATGAGACCCTTAGAAGTGACACAACATCCCATTATATCATTTTTGATGAGCTTGTTGACACATACCTATTTGATTATAATTCCATTTTGACCTTAATTATTGGAGCTTACTATCTTGAAGCAATATCTACCATTGGAAATTCCCATACTAAAGCAAAACCCATATCTTTATTAGAGCTTCCCATCTTGAAGCAAACCCTCATTGTTCCCTATGACTTTTCCATATTGAAATCATTAATTAAGACCAAAAAATTTGGTCATACATATTGATGAGTTTCAAAATGACTAATCAATTGCAAAATACATGGGCCTATGAGATGGATTTCCCATTGGTGATCACAAAAAATAATTTGATTTTTCATTAGATATTTCTACCTAATTTGGAGAGAAAGCAAAATTTATTGGTCATAATAAAGATAAAACATTGAGATCTTTAGGTGAAAACCTCTTTGAGGTGTTCATTGATCAAGGAAAAAGTAAATAAAAATACAATCCTTTGAGTGAAAACCTATTTCAGGCATTCTTAGGCAGGAAAGTTTTCTCATCCCCTCAAAAATTAGAAGATCCATCAAGTCCTAGCTCTATATCCATTAAAAATATCTCTTTAGAACAATAACAAATTTTTGAGCATCTTGCTCTTGAGTTTTAAGAGTTCTTTGTTACTTAGACAGTACTTGAGATGGAGAATTCTGATTTATCACATTATCCAAATCTTTGGTAAAAATAACAAGAACTTGTTACAAAAGAAGATGATCATGATCACACCTTACCTATTATTTTAGAAGATGGATCCACACTCTTTGTGGATAACATAGTAGAACTGAACTTGGGAACATATGATGATCCTAAAATTATTTATCTTGGATATTCCCTTACTGAAGTAAAATTTAAATATATTATATCCATATTGAAGGAGTATATTGACATCTTTACATAGGCATACTCCAACATGCCAATCTTAGACCCAGACTTGGTTGTACATCATCTTGTTTTCCATATTGATGCCAAGCCAATAAATTAGAAATTGAGAAAGATGCATCTATGCATCATCCTATTGGTTAAAGTGGAATTGGAAAATTTTATAGGAGTACGTTTCATTAGACCACTAGATTATTTTGAATGGATTTCAAATATAGTTCTAGTGAGTAAAAATCCATAGGGTATACATCTTCATACTAATTTTAGGGATATCAACAAAGAATGCCCCAAATAATATTTTCCTTTACCCAACATTGATATGATCATCAACAAAAATATTGGGTATGAGATGTTGTCCCTTATGGATGGATTTTTTAGATATAATAAAATCAAGATAGCCTAAGAAGATCAACACAAGACTGTATTCACCACTCTGTGGATAACATTTTGTTACCAAATCATGGCATTTTGTTTGAATAATGCTAGAGCCACATATCAGCATACCATGACTATCATCTTCCTTGACATGATGCATGATATTATTGAGGACTAGGTTGATGATATACTAGCAAAATCAAGAACAAGAGATGTGCATCCTGATGTTCTATAAATAATCTTTGAGAGGCTTCTTGATTGTAAAGTCCACTTGAATCCTAAGAAGTGTATATTTGGAGTCACTTTAGAGAAATCTATAGGTTTCATTATATCAAAAATAGGGATGAAATTCGACCCTACCAAGGTCAATACCATTATCAAAATGCTTCCACCAAACAATCTTAAATAGTTATGAATCTTGTAAGGAAATATGTAATCTATACATAGGTTCATTACTCAATTGGCAGATAAGTGCCACCCATTTACTGACCTCTTGAATAATGGGGTTACATTATAATGGGATGAATACTTTTAGATATAATTTATGAAGCTCAATACATATTTGGCCAATCTACCAATATTGAGACTACCAACACCTAGAAGACCACTACTTTACATATCAGTAACTAAGCATCCACTAAGGGCACTTTTGCCCCAATATGATGATCAAGATAAAGAGCATGTAGTCTATTATTTAAACCAAACACTAGTCGATTATGAAAATAATTATATGCCTATTGATAAGGCATGTTTATCTATGGTGTTTATTACCAAAAAGTTACAACATTATATGCTAAACAATAAAACTATTGGCATTGCCAAGGTGGATCCTCTCAAGTTTTTATTATCTAAAGAACCTCTTCAAGTTTGCATGACCAAGTGGGTTATGATTATTAGTGAATTTTACATTGATTATTAGAATTAGAAAACAATCAAGGGGTAGGTTATTGTTGATCAACTTGAAAAATCTCCTATTAAAGACACTAAACTGCTTGAATTCAAATTTCTAGATGATTCTAATATGGTAATAGAACAAGAATCATAAGAACCTAAATAATGGAAGATATATTTTGATGTCTTCTTTACATTAAACTAATCTAAAACCAACATATTATTAATTACACCCTAGGGTGATCTGATTCTCAAATAATTTCATATACATTTTCATTGTATGATCAATATGGCCGAGTATGAAGCATTGATTTCAGGGCTTTACCTTACCATATAGTGGGATATTAAACATCTACAAGTCTATGGTGATTCATAGTTGATCATCAATCAAACCACTAATAGATATCAAACTAGAGATGACAAGCTTGTTCATTACAAGAAATTTGTTGATAATCTCAAAGGTCATTTTAAATCTTTGTAGTTTGAACAAGTTCTAAGGGCCAAAAATAGATCAAATGACACAATGGAAATTATTGGATCCATGATACATATTGATAAAAGTGATAAAGATTATTAGTTCCTAATTAAAAAACTTTTACATCCTACACATATTATGCTAGATTCAAAAATATTATGTGACATTTTTCATCCTAGTACCCCACATGAATTGTAATGGTTCTAAGATTTTTATAACTACTTCCATGATCATCTTTTCCTAATAAACCTATCCAATATTAGACATAAACTCTTCCTTCACCACTTATATGTTATTCCTCTTCCTTCACCACTTATATGTTATTCCCTCCTTAGAAACACACTATCAAAAAGGCTATGATGGAATGCTATTCATTGTTTATCTTCAGGAGAATCCAAGCTACTGATAAGGGAGGTTCATGAAATAATGTGTGGGGCCCACACCAATGGTGTATTATTAGCAAAGAATATCCTAAAAATAATATATTATTGGCCATAAATGGAGACCAATGCTTGCAATTATGTAAAGTAGTGTGTCCCTTATCAGTAACACAAAAATTTGATACACACACCTTCCTTACCACTACAATCAACCATAACACCATGGTCATTCTTAACATGGGGCTTTGATCTCATCAGGAAAATAAACCCAACATATTAATATGGCCATAAACATATCCTGATTACTATCGAGTATTTTACTAAGTGGATTGAGTCCATTCCTCTCATTTATGTTACCAAGAAGTAGATAGCCAAATTCATCCATTACCATATCATCTATCGATATGGAATCCTAACTTGTATTATATCTAAAAATGGCGGATCCTTTGTAAATAGAGATGTGAAAGAATTTTGTGCAAAATTCAAAATCAAGCACAAGAAATCAACTCTATATAACTTGTAAGGAAATGAATAAGCTTAGGAATCAAACAAAACTATTGGATCCATTTTTAAAAATATCATCAATGATGTTAGACATAATTAGAACTTACAAATATTTCCTACCCTCTAAGCTTATAGAACAAATCATCAAACCCCAATAGGAGCCACTCGATACTCCCTTGTCTATGGCATAAAATTTATTATCTTGATCAAGATCAAAATAACATCATTATGAGTATCACTAGAGCATATTGAAGATGATAGATAATATAGAGCGTCATGGTTCAAAGAGATAGAACTTCTTGATGTTAAGCATTTGGATACCCTAGAAAACTTATAAGCCTATCAAAATATATTACAAAGAAATAAAAACAAGTGTATTCTCCCTTAGGATTTTGAGATTGGTGATTTTGTCTTGAAAGAGAACCAAAAGAACACAAACACTAAATGCAAGAAAAGAGGTAAGTTCTAGCCCAATTGGTTAGGACTATATGTCATCATGACAAAATATGGACTAGGGGCATGTCAATTGGCTACTTTGAATGATGAAAAACTTCTAGAAACCATAAACATCATACACCTTAAGAGGATTTATACATGAATATCTTCAAACCATTATCTATGAGACCACTTACTTGGGAGCAACTTGTGTCGATGTCTTTTATCCTACTATTTTATACTACCCTAGACCATTTTCACATGAGCCTTATTACTTTTACGACTATAGATGGTGAATCATTTTCGAATATTATCACTTTGAACACATTTTATCCTATCCTAGACCATCCTCTTTTGGACCATATTATTTGAACCATTCTCCTTGAGAACCTCATTCTTTATCCCATCCTAGATCATCCATTTATTAGACCCTATTCTTTGGACCATTCTCTTTGAGAACCATATTATTTGTTATGTCTTGGCTTGTTGTAACTTGAACAATTTTGTCCCTCAACCAATTATGATCCTGATTATATCTCATCAACATTATGAACACCTTCAATGCTAGTTCTACAAACTAGTTCAGCCAGAATAGTATTGAGTATTTTCTTCTATAGGCAAGTGAATACAAACACCATTTCAACTCAAGATTTTTACCCACTAGATGGTTCTTATGATTTTATATAACAAACTACTCTATCATTATTTACTACTCTTTGGTATGCATTATTACTTTATTAAGATCCTTGTTCTTATCAATTTGAGAGCATGGGTTGTTATAGCTAGCTTAGCTATTTATCAAAACTTTTATTCTTAAACAAGCATCTTCTTGACTAGTTGGTCCCCCTTATACATATTTTATCCCAAAAATACTAAAAACATTATAAAATGATCAAAAATAACAAAAACATTATCTTAAGATTTTGTACATTTTGATCCTCATGCTCTTGCCATTTTTCAAAAAATTATCTCACACTCTTGCCATTTTGAAAGCAAATTAAATCCCATTGGCTTGTTGTTTCATAAGTCATCTTGTCTCACCAGCTTGTCATTTCTCAAGAACATTATCATTTATCTATTCTTCCTATTATTATAAAATATTAATCATATATTCTAGTCATCACCTTTTTCTTCTATCCCACTTCTTGGAAGAACTACATTCGGCCTGAAGTTTATGTTGGAACATGAGTTCATGAAACTATGTAGGTAGCATCCCCTTATCTTGCACATCTGGAGTCAGTTTAGATAACCCCTTCCTTTTATTTTCTTCCTCCATTTCTTCTAACATTGTTTCCCTTTAATTATGTAACAGCTTTTTGTGTTCTTGTTCTTTGTTATGCTATGGTGGAAAGTAATGCCTCTACTACACATAAATGAATAATTATTTTTAAACTGTACTAACTTGGTTTTTGTTTATGTACGTTTATTTGAGTTTTATTGGTTTTTTGTTGTGTTTTCTTGTCTCTTCATTTATTTATTTTTATTTCATCCTTTTTATTAATTTTTGACTCTCCTCATCTTTTTTTTCCCTATTTAATTTTGCTCTTCTCCTTTATTTTCAAAAATATATTGATGGTCCACATGAATCTTGATTCTTTATATCTTGATCTCAAGTTATTAAGTTGTTCTTGTTTTGTTTTTAAAACATTATTACTCCTACTTAAATCTTGATTTTTCATATCTTGATTTAAGTTAGGTTCATTTATGGTTATCTTTTTATTTGTCTTACTTTTTTGTTTAAATGAAAATAGTTGTAACTCTATTTTTGGTCCTTGTTTTAACCTTATCCTTAGTTATAGGTATTCATATTTGAACTATATTCACACAATTGAAATATAATGACATTATAAGTTATTCATACTTATGATACCTAATTTATTTCTCTATATCAATAACTTTGTGCTCTAGATTCAAAGTTTTAGTGTCAATATAGCTCCAATGAATAGGTATGAAGATCATTATGCATAAACTAGGCTCAATAGGTTTAGCACCTGACTCTATTCTTATATGTTCATCTCTTTGTGTATACCATGAGTCTAATCATTATTGTTCAGTTTCCATCATTCCTCATTCCATTATCTCACACTTATGGGTGAACTACATTCGCTTGAGGTTCATTTGGACTATGTAGATAATGCTTAATTTCCATTGAGGTCAACCTGGCCATTTTTATTCTTCTTTTTATAATTTTTTGCATCCTCATATATCTAGTGTTTTATGACTTCATAAGTAATTAAACCATCATATTTATGTGTGTACCCACTCATTTTAATATATGTATTACATTGTCTCCTTGAGCTATTATTTTCTAATTTGCCAAATGGTGGGTCACAACATTTGAACCAAGTCATAAATCTAAATCAACCCTACTGGGGTAGGACCATTATTTATTCTTTATCAATGATCAAGATTGACCCTACTAGGGCAAAACCTATCTTATCATGATAAAATATACTCTACTAGGGCACCTCTTATTATCATCTCTTTGGAGACCATGATATCCTTTTATTTTAATTCAAAGCTCTCCACACTTTTTCCCATGATGGTAATGTTTAAGTGTGCAACTTGTCTTAAGATTTATCAATGTTGTAAATGCATAGCTTTCACTTTCTAATTGGGTGCATTCAAAGTATGTCACTTATATGTTAGTATTAAATCTTTCTCATTCCCCCTATTTGGGGCCCATTATATCTCTAATTATATTTTGTTCATTGATGGTAACCATGCATGTTAGCATTAGCTCATCTGGATGTCATCTATTCATTGGGTTAATCTCTCATTTTCCCTCTCTTTTTGAGAGTCCATCCTTCTCTTTCATCCTAATATGTCCTCTCGAGGGGGCATCATGTATCATTTCCAATTTCTTCTTGACAACTCTTTTCTTTGAAAATATGTTTCTTTGCTAGAATGTCTTTCTATGCCTTATCAAATAAGGGGAAAATGTAGACATCAAATTCATAACACCATTTATGTTACAATTATCAAGCTTACTTGAATTTCACTCAAATGCACAATTTATACCAAAATCACTAAATACGTGCTAAATGGTTTGATCTTGTCATATAAAAGTGGTGATTTAGGCTAATGTATCCCTAAATAGGGTAATGAATTTTATGTTATTCCTAACTTTGATCAATTCATTTAAATTCAAAATGATGATTTCACCTTTTTATATTCTAGATCAATCTTTTCTTCTAATTTTTTAGTGCATGTCATATACCTTTGTTATTTTATGTCAAGAGCATCCTAAATGGGATCATGGTCTATATTCATCTAACATCTCCTTCTAATTCCTCTCTAGTCAAATTACAACCTATTAATATGCCTTTCTAACCATTTTAATCAATTGTGCACCAATTTCCAAAGAATTGCACTAGAATTGATTAATCTTGTTTAAGTTAATTAATTAAAATTAAGAGATTAAGTGGATTTTCCATGGATGTTATTGATTATTTCATTATTTGGAATTGATCCTAAATATCTACATCACCTAGTGACATGATATATGGTGTGGCATCCAAAAGCCATAAATGCAACAAATATCAGGTTTATGGATACCCATGCCTAATTAATATCTCTTACTCCAAAATATTTATGAGGATGTTTATGGATTTAATTGCAAATATTATATTAATTCATGGCCACACATCTTAATCTTGAGATGGATGGTCATGGTTGATCCTATCCAATTTGGAAAATCTATAAATAGAAGGCCTTTCTTATTGTAAACTTATAATGCATAATTATCTCCATAATATTTCTTTGTGTTAATCACTGTGTATTATTTTCAAGCTTAATTTGATAGGCATAGATTATATTTATCATCTTGAGCATAGGTTATTCATAGTGTTCTTGAGGCATTGGAAGAGCTTGACATCTATTGTTGACAAACACAAGAACCCTAGATGAAAGGGGAGAAACATGCTTGGAGCCACTCTTGGATGGTGGAACCATTTGGGAAGGTAAAGGTTATTTAATTTATTTCATTTGTCTTTCATTATCATTATCATACCCCAATGAATAGGTTGGCTTAGTTTGTTTAGTTCTTTATGCATTTCTCTTAGATTTATGTATAATCATGGCTTATGTTTTCTATTATTTGGTACAATTATCAATGGAAACCACATATATTTAATATGTGGGTTTTAATTTTTTTTTAATCTCTAGTTAAGATTTAATCCCAATTTTTTATCTACATTACACTACTTTGCTATAAATTGGGCAATTTTTTTAATTTTTTTTTGTTTTGACAACTAAAGAGATGTGTTAAATGTTTGGTGATATTGATGACCATGATTATCAAACTAATTTTATTTTTAGATGTGATCTCCATTTATGGGTCATGTTTCACCATGTTGAATTCATTTATTATTTCATTCTTTATTATGATATTTTCTTGGTAATATAGGTATATCAATTGTTCCACCATTTCTATCCATCTAAAAATGCTCCCATAGAAGTAGAATTCTAGTGTTAGTTTTATGAGAAATATAACTTAGTTGCTAACAAAAGTTAATGGTTTGTGTCTAAGACTATGTTTATAGGTTATAATAAGTTTTACATCTCAATTTAGGTATGAAACCTTCTTTAATTTTAAACTATTTTTAATACATCAAGTTACATCCATTTCTATGTTTCAAATTTTTTTTAAGGTGAACTGTTATATGCCATTTCTCTAAAAGGGCTTGTTGATGCATGTAAATGTATTACAGGGTTTTCATAGTGTTGAAAAAAATTATCATTTAAGTATTTAAATAATCTTTTGCATGAGTTTCTAGTTGTGATCTTGTTGAGATCTATGGTGGAGTAGTGACCAAGCTATTAGATTGTTTCACAAAATGATTATATGAGTGGTTGTTGGGAATAACTATTGTCCTAAAGTAATGTGAAAGATGAATGTTATTTAGATAAATTTAATGAGCAATGATTAGAATCTAATATAAATTCTAATCTATCATGAATATTTATAATGATAAAGTAAACTATAACTATTTGATCAAAAAATGAGAAAATAGGTAGGGTAGGGCAAAAAAAGGATGATTCTGACCTTTAGTCCAGACAATCTTGACAAATATTTAATTTCATCATAGGTGTGCATCTTCAAACCAATATACGACATGAAATTACCAAAATTATAGATCCTATCACATACCAAACAAATGTCTAAGAATATTTGAAACATGCAAATTAGGAATCATACTCAGTTTAAATATTTAATTAAATAAGAAAATTGCATTAACACATCTTCAAGAAAAGCAAGGATATTGAGATGAATCTAATTTAGTAAACCTAGCATAAACTTAGATTAACAACATTGCATTAACATATGCACATCTAGAATTCATATAAGTAATTGAAATCTAAACATCAAACCAAAAACTTGAGGAAGCAACCATGATAACAAATAAATAAACAAAAAAATATGATACTATCTTTGTAAAATTCTCTTACTTGCATTACTTGCTCCAAAGTTTACACAAAAGTTTTTCTCTAAAAACTTCTTCTCCATTTACAATGATAACACCATCTTTTATAGCTTGGAAGAGTAACCTTATTAGGTATGTTGGTTAATCTTCATCAAATGAGAATCAGATAAGTGTCAAAGACATGTGTCCTTTCATGAACATTCTAAAACCAATGATACATTTCAAATATGACTAACCTATAAGTCATTTGTGTTACAAGTTGCACATGATTTTACAAAATAGTATATTCTTTCTTAAATGATATATATGTTTTTATACAAAATAATATTATAAGTCAATTCAGTTGACTTTGAGGTGCTCATGTATCTATAGCCTTTTGATTTTATGCCAAAATATTCATGAATTTATCATATTGTTCATCAATCAATGTGAGATTGATGATTGGCTTTATGAATAGATCCTTTGTTTGTCCTCCCAAATATTTTAATACTTCATATGTTTTATCCAAGATTTATTTAATGCTTTTAACATCACCAATCTTCTCATTTACTCACAAAATCATGTCCAAGATGCATTTGTTATCATCCCTTGTGGTGAATTTTCTTCTACCTTTGACTTGATTGATAAACTTAGTATCTCTTTGCTAGAATTCTCTATCACTTATTAGGCATGTTTGATTAGGAATGGTTGGATCTTTAATAAAACCTCCTAATATCTACTTCATTATGGATTCTAATTATCTGAAATCTTTTGAATGACCTTCCATGCTTTTAGACCATTTATTCATGTCCCTAACTTTTTCCAACAAAATTATCATAGCCGTATTCAATTGTGATATTATAACTATTTTAAGTTCAAGAATCTGGCCTTCCATTAGTATCTTGATTAATTTATTTACTTAATTATTTGAATCTTTCCACTAATATACTTGGTTCAGATCTATGTCATTTTATTTTCTCACCATGTCCAATTTGGACCTTATTTCTTTCAAAGAACTAAATGTATCATAGATAGTTGTTTCAAAATTATTAACAATGTCTACTAGAAATGATAGAATGGATTGCTCTTCAAGATTCTTCTTCTCTTGTTTTAGCCCTTTGATTGTAGGTTGTAACCTTTTTTCCTCAGATTGAACTAGCTCTAGAACATCCTCTTCAAATATAGGATCCTCCTCTAGTCTTTGTTCTCTCTTTTGGGTTAAGTGAACCAAAGGCTCAACTCTTTGATTTATAACCTCTTAACCTTCTTTTATGATAACTATCTTAGTGACTCTTTGTAGGATTGTAGAAATTGGATCATATTTGACCCCAACTAAAGATTGGACCATATGTTTTATTGGGACCTCTACTTGTAATTGATCTATTTATTGACTTAGAGTATCAAGTCTATTTTCTTATTCATCTTATAATTCTAAGATCCAAGGCTTTAAATCTTATTACATAGGGATGTCTGTAGTCTTTAATAGATCCCATAGATGATAAAGAGTAGGTTGATTCTCCATTATTGGTTCATAAATGAACCATTCAAATATATTTGGTTTGTATATTATATTCTCCTCACTAAACAAGTTGATATCCTTCAAAGGTTGTGTGATGGCCACTTTAGTTTTCTTTGCCTTTGAGACAATTATAATTTCAGCCTTCCTCTTAGGAGGATCAATGAATACCAAGTCCAATGACTTATAATTTCCATTTTCCTATTTATATTCCTCAAATTTATCTTACTCTACATCTAAATCTAATTTTTATGTCATGGAAAGCATTCTCAATGCATCTTCAACAAACTCTTGAGGATCCAGTGCTATCATGTGAACCTCCTATTGAGTCAAATTTTACTCTGTTGTTCTAGAAGATTCAAGGGTTGAGGAGCTTGAATCAAATTAACTCAGTATCCTTTCTTCAAGTATATGCTATATTTGTATATATGTTATTGGAATCTTAGAATAATCATCATACATCAAATGATATTATCTTAGGCCAAGCTGCCATCTATCTTCTATCTTTTGATCTCTTTGCAATCTGGATTTAGGCTTTATATCATGCTCTTTTAGCCTTTCAACAACTTCATAATAATTATATTCCTTAGAATATACAAAGTCAAATGTAATAGGTTCATGCTCATAATACACAACTATAATACCTTTTATCTTTAAATGTTCCTTTGCCTTACCATAGGGATCCCACTATCTATGGTCATTTATCTACAAATTGAAGGAAACCCTATGTTTTGAAGTAACTTCAATTTAGTCCTATTGCCTAAAAATGGTTCTACCAATTTTCATGGGGAAACTATGTATAAGTCCCTTCCTCTTATTTTTTTAGATTCCATCTATCCCATTAAATAATTGATAGGCTACTTCATATTTTGACAACTTTTTATGCACATGAACTATAAATTTAAGGGGGGCATTTTGGGTTCCTTCAATTCTTATAATAGTGTAATCAATATATAGCCATATATATCCCTTTGCCTTAATGTATTTCTTTATTAAAGGAATTATACTCATCATGTGGATACCATTGATAGCTTGGCTCAAGGCAAGATACACACAATCACAAATGAATTGGATATGGTCCCTATATTTATAAATGTGCAATTTTGAAATAATATTGGGACATAGTTTGGGTTTCATTAGATGACCACTCTCTTAGATTAGGTATTTTATTAGTGTCACATAAGGCATATAATAAATTGGACATATGAATAATTCAATCCTCTTCTTTATTTGAATCCCATATATTTGTCTACTTAGGAAAATGCTAATCATTTCACCTAATGAAGGTACTTACACTTTTTAAATAATGAAATTTACTATAGGTACCCATATTGGTTTTACATATGTTTTATGTGAAAATTCATATAACTTATTCAACATGGTCATGTACATTCTAAATCCTGGTCTAAATTAGCTCACAGGGATCTTTTTGGTAGGATCTACAATGACCTTGTTACTAGCTTCTAACCATTTAGTTAGGATGTCTATCATGGTATGTTTTTGGGCCCATGTATTAATGGAAGTGAGTTCTATTAATGGCCTAGGAAATTTATATTAGGATTCAAAGGCAACAATGGATATATAGGCTATTTTCCTTAAACTAAGTTCATGAATTAGCATACCCTTATCAATTATACCATTTTTGAAAATAGGACTTAGGACATCGATACAATGTAATATATATGGTTTGGTGGCAACATAATGAAGTCCTATCAATTTAATTACTACAATGTCATCATAGATTTTCTTAACTAGGATTAGCTTCTCATCTTCCTTGGTCAAAATTCCCTAGTTCTTAATAGTCTAGAATAAGCTTGAGTAATTATTGTTTTTAGTGTTTAATGAAGAAGCCATGAATTTTGTCTTTGAATACTCAGCCCTCTACATCTGATGAAAGGTATAATTCAACCACTTTCATTGAATTATATCCATATATTTCCATTGCTATAATTCTAATTAAAATGTCCTCTTACAAATGCTAATTCAACTCTCTCTACTCAAAATAGTGAATGTAAGAACAATTTAGGGATTTTTTTACATCTTAGGGATTTTTAGAGGTTTTAAAAGATCTATAATGGTGGCATACACATTTTAAGTATGTTATTTGGTGACCCAAATCATATTTTGATCTCATATTTATACTTTCACATGTTTGGGTCCACAAAATATTTTGATTTGACATGTATGCCTATGTGACATCTCTTTGCCACACTACTTATTTACTTTTTAAAATATGACCATTATCATTTTAGACACATGCCATCATCTCATTCCCCCTTGTATCTTGATCAAATTTGCTTTATAGATCTCCTTTGGAGTCACCTGGGCTTGATTTTTAATGTTAGTCATTGATATTTGATCTGGGTTTATGATATTGTGTCACATGGAAAATATGCATGCCTTTTATATACCATTTATCAGTATCTATCCAATCAGAACTCCTACACCACATGGTAACCTTGCATGTAATATGGGATCTTTAACATATTAACTTTATTTTCACCATCAATCTTCATCTGTATTATTGAATGCATGGCATTGATCTTGATCTGCATGATTAAATGCATGCCATTGATCTTTGATCCACTTGATTAAATATGGGTCATTTATCTACTTCTAATTCATCATGATTATGACACATGTCACCCTTACATTCCTTCTTAGGATCCTTTACTTATTGACCTTATGCTCACCATTAGATCTTCATTTGCATAATTGAATGTGCATCATATATCTTTGATCTTAACTTATTGATCCTAACCTTCAATTCAGATTGAAAATCAAGATTTTTACATTTGAATACTCACCTTTGATCTTTTATCTAGGTAAAACTAACTTATTAACTTTGGGAGATCAACCACATGTTGTTGATCTATGAGCTAAGCTTATGAGATTTTGCCACTTGGTACCTTGTCATTTAATTTGTACTTGTGAATATTAAATCAAAGGATAAGTGTTCGAGATATATAAAGACTTAGGATAAGTTTTAGACTAAGGTTTTAATTAATTAAAAAAATTATCAAGACTTGGTGTAAAATTTAAACTAAGACTACAATGGAATAAATTGACCCAACAAAAATATGAACCTATTTAATAAGAACTTAGGTTAAATTAATTTAGACTAAGGTTTTAAACATCATTAAAAATTGGATTCAATTAATCTATTAAGTACAAAAATAACACTAAAGCATAAATCCATGAACATGTGTTCATTCTAATAAATATCCATTGATCCTATAAGATGGAAACACATGAGCCAAATGTTAGCACATTAGATAAGATAAAATAAATCTTATGTGCTAAGATGTAAATGTAAGTTAGATCAACACATGATATTCAATAATGAACTCTCATCAAGTTTAATACTGATTTTATATCACAATTTACAAAATTTGAACAAGGGTTCTCATTTTTAAAAAATGAGTGTATGTTGACGTCAACACATGGTGACTTATGGGGGAAACATTATAAGATGTTAAAATTCAAATAAAATATTTCAAAATAATAATTAGAATAACCATTACACATGATCAAGTACCATTATTAAGATCAATTCATGATTAAAACAAGTCTTACAAATGTAGAGTTAAGTTCAAATATCAAAACTCAGTCATGTTGTGTGTGTACTTTGATTCATTTACTGATTGTTATTGGGATTTAGAGAAAAACTTCTAGATTTCATGACCTTAATAAACATATAATTTTATCATATTTAGATATTCATTATGAATCATGATTTATAAAAAGGGAAGGCTTAGGCATTGTTTTGTTGCCAACTAGGCATCCATATCCCTAAAAAATATACCCTTGGTTCCACTCTAGGCCTTGTTCCACTACCAACCAAGCATCTATAGCCTTGGTGGAGGTTACCAAAATCATCTTTGATCATAAAGATCTTATATTTCTAATAAGGATTTTATTTTTATTTATTTTTGTATCTTTTAACTATATTTAACTTTCCATCAATGGTTGGGAACCAAAATTAGCCAAGTGTTTGGGATTTTGTAAAATGTTTGATTTTCAAGATAATCATCCTTGGTCATAGACTTCATCCTAGGTAATAATGTTCTTTAAGTGCAAACATGACTTTTAATAATTCAAACTTTCATTCAAACACATTCAATCCTTATTAAAATTAAACTTACATCAAAATAAGGTTTAAGATATTAAGGAACAAGTAATCTACTTATTAATCTTCATTAATTTATTAGAATCATAACATTAAGCTCAAAATTTCCAAAATCCATGATCAACCAATGTTTAAGAGTCATATCTACATTCTTGGTTTATGAAGTTCTTTTGAGCATTTAGATGGATTTGGAACTTGGAGGCTTGTCTTGTAAAATAATTATTGAAATCTAGAGAACAAAGAAAAAGAAACAAACACACAAGAATCAAACAAATATTTACAAACAAGGGAAAAGAATGAAACTAATCTAAACCTACCTATGATAATTCTAACTAACCTTATAGATTACCCCATAAATAACTCAACAAATATTACCTAACAATGGTAAACTAAAGCATATAAACTTTGAAAACATAACAAGACTGAAATAAAAATCTTTCTTCTAGGATAAAATGGAAAGCTATTTAGTCTACCATAGAACTTTGAAACATGTTTATTTTTTATGGCATCTTCTTGAAAATAATAGCACTTGTATGTTTATTCCTTTTAGATGATGTAGTTTGGATTCCTATCTCCATTCTCAAGTACACGGATTGAAGATATGGATCCAAGATCCAATCATTTTCTTCCCAAATTCTTCTTTCTTGCATTAGGAATACTAACTCTACTTCATTCATAGACTGATCATAACTTGTCTTCTTTTGATTCAATGATTGTATTGGAAACTCATCTGGTATCCTCATATTGATGTCTTAATTAGGCTCTATTTGAGATAGTGCTCTATCCAACTCTTCAACTTCTTGATAGGTATCTAAACTTGGTTGTAATACACCATTAATGTTTTCTTGATGAACATCTAAAATAGTACCTTTTATAAAACATTCCTCAATATCCATATGAGGTAGGGATGGATCATCAATCTTTGCACAAAAACTCTCCAATTCATCGCAAAAGGCCTCTTCATCATGATCAACTGAAAGAACATGAAATTAATTTTCAATATTACCATTTGAAATATGTTGATCATATACTTCTAACCTTTTGATGGAGTCATATGAGAGTTCTTAATCTATTACACTTGTTTCATCTTCATCTTTTATAGAGAATGGCATTTCATGTATACAATCAAGATCTAACTCATATTTCTTGGCCTTCTTGAATCTCCAAATCAATAGTGGCATCCTCAGATGAAGCATCAATATGTTGTTCTATCTCATCATCTA
The DNA here is from genome assembly GCA_037957365.1 of Torreya grandis. Taxonomy (NCBI): domain Eukaryota; kingdom Viridiplantae; phylum Streptophyta; class Pinopsida; order Cupressales; family Taxaceae; genus Torreya; species Torreya grandis. The sequence continues at coordinate 446,748 of JARHVA010006242.1, forward strand.
CGATGTTAAGATTTTAAATTTCATTCAAGAAATCATGGTATACCTACTACCATTGATCATATTCTTTAAGAATATTCTCATCTTCAGTAATGAATATATGAAAGTTTTCCTTATGGCTATCTTTTGAAGAAAGATTATCTTGTATTTGATCTATATCAACTACTGCATTTTCTTGATAAATTTCTTATGACTCATCTTCTTTGCTTGCAAGTGTTTTAATGATGATGTTCTATTGATCTTCAATTAAAAACCTTTCTACATCTTCATGAACTTCATTAATCTCATCTACAACTTCTTCAATTACTTCAAAAAGGGTAGGCTCTTTCTCCATAATTGGCATAGTAGATCCCTTTTCTAGAGTATCTTCAAGTTCATATTCATCTTGAAATGGAATATTAAAGGTTTCCACCATAAGAGTTGTTTTGGAAAATGTATGTCTTTGAAGAACTAGATGACCCTATAGAATTATCTTTGTTAGGCACAAATTTAAATGTATCCAATTCATTTTTAAATTCTTCAAAATCATTACAAAATTCTATACAGTCTAATTCACCATGTTTTATAGTGTTATGAACACTTCAATAATTAGCTAAAGCTATATCAAAAAAAATTATTTTAGGCATGTTCTTAGTTGTATATGACTCATTATTATTGTTATATGAAACCTATTCATAGGTATATTAACCTTATAATAAGAAGAGTTTCTATTGGAATTCTCCCCACTGTTGCCTACCTATTTTTATAAATGAAGAAAATTAGTGCTCAATTTTTGAACCATTTTTAATATGGAGTCATTTTCATTCTTAGGTGCCTCTAAATTATATACTTTAGTACTATTACTAGCTATTGGCACCATATATCTTTGGTTTTATAGATGGGATTCACTTTTAGAGTTATTTAATAATCCTAGGTTCTTACCAAAGGGAGCATAACTCAAAGGCAACTGATTTAAAACTAGAGTTTGATTCAAATCAGGCATGTTAAAATTAGAATTTGTGATGATATTCAATGTAATAAAATTAAGATTGATTTAGTAATATCATATGCTAATTGGCCTTGGGGTTGCATTTGATCATTAATTATCATAGCTTCAACATAAGCCAAAGATAATGTATTTATAGCTCCATCAACCCTTTTTAAGAATATAGAAGTCATTAGATATAATGCATCCTTATAAATATATAAAGCTAAAGCTTCATCAGGCCTATAGGGATCTATAGTTCTACTAAACTTCTATTGAAATATATCATTGAAATCTCTAATCGTTTTATTTGAATCTCTCTTCATCGTAGTGAACTCTTGATATAAAATACAAGGACTGATGATCTTTCCAAACTGATCAATGAAATAATTGTTGAAATCATTCAAAATAATGATGTAATTTTTTGGAAGATTAAGAAGCCAATCATACGCTACATATTTAAAGGTAAAAGGAAGTAATATAAATTCAACATCTTCATGAGCAACATTTAATAATCTTAAGGCAGCTTTACAGATTTGATATGTTCTTCAGTAGTAACAAAACTTATAGGACTAAATAAAGATAAATATTTCTTAGAATTTTTTGGTAAGTCATGTACCTAACTAGGTACATTGATAGAGGATCCATCTAACCAAGCCATAACTTAATGAGTATTGAATACAACAACATAAATAGATGAAGTAGGTTGATATTTAGAGACTCTAGATTTACCTTTATCCACTCTTGTTTTCCTATGAATTTCTAAAGAAATAAGAGGTAGCCTTGTCTCAGACCTTGACCTACTTCTTATTTTTGGTAGTTCCATCTTGTAAAATTTAAATCCTAAATATGACATAAATACCTTATCTTTGTAAAGAATGATTCAATTATTAAAAATAAGTAGATTTGAATGATTATATCTCTAAGTTCAAGTAAAATTTGCATAAATTCATATAAAAATTTCAAAGAACAACTATCTTTAATTGTAATATCTTAAAGATACATCCAAACTTGTGAATACGAGTGATCTTTACACAAAATTATTATCACTAACCTTGAACACATCAGATTCTTGAAGCTTAAGTAACCTTTGTAATAATTTCACACAAATATTCAAAGAATAACTATCTTTGGATAAATAAGCCTAAAGACTAGTCTAAAATCATGAATATTAGTGATCTTTACAAATGAAGATAAGAAAAACACAAATTTGCAAAGGATCAATTGATCTTTGAACAAAATTCACTAAAATCAGCTCAAGATACTTGAAATTCATAAATTTTTAGCTCAATTTCCTCCATCTATTGCAAATTTGAATTCTTATTGATGAATATAAATTTATCACAGGGTTTTCATAGTGTTGAAAACACTGCTCATTTCAAGATTCAAACAATCTTTTGTATGAGTTGTTGGTTGTGATCTTCCTTATATTTGTGGTGGAGTAATGACCAAGCTATTTGATTTTTTCACAAAATGATTATGAAAGTGGTTGTTGGGAGAAACAATGGTCTTAATGTCTTGTGAAATATGAATGTTATTTATCTAAATTTAATTAATAATGATCAGAATCTAATGTAAAGTCTAATCTAGCATGAATATTTACAATGAGAAACTAAGCTATGGTGATTTGATCAAAAAAATGACAAAATAGGTATGGTAGGGAAGAAATAAGGATGATTATGATATTTAGTCTATAAAATCTTGACAAATATTCAATTTCATCAAAGGTGTGTATCTTCAAACTAGGATATGACATGAAATTATCAAAAGTACAAATCCTATCACATAATAAGAAAATGTCTAAGGATATTTGAAACATGCAAATTATAAATTAGACTCACTTTAAATATTTACATAAATAATAAAATTGCATTTACAAATCTTCAAGAAAAGTAAGGATATTGAAATGAATGTAAAAACTTTTAGTCAACCTAGCGTAAGCTCAAATTAACAACTTTACATTAACATATAGACATATAGAATTCATAAAATTAATTCAAATCTAAACATCAAAATAGGAACTTTAGGAATCAACCATGATAAAAAAAACAAATAAATAAATATGAGAAAATATTTTTAGAATTATCTTGTATTTTTTTCTCCAAAATTTACGCAAGAGTTTTACTCTATAAACTTCCTCCCTTTTTACAATGATAACACCCCCTTTCTAGGTTGGAAGAGCAACCTTATGGGGTATGTCAATTAATCTTTATAAAATGAGAATTAGACAAGTGTCAAGGATAGGTGTCCCTTCACAAACATTCTATAACCAATGACACTTTTCAAATATGACTAACCTATAAGCCATGTGAGTTACAAGTTGTACATGCTTTAATACAATTATATATTCTTTCTTAAATGTACATGTTTTTACACAAAATAATATTCTACATCAATTTAGTTTACTTTGAGGGTACCCTATAGTTATAGCCTTTTAATTTTATGTGAAAATAGTCATAGCTTTGTCATATTATTTATCAATCAATTTGAGATTGATGGTTGGCTCAATGAACAACTCCTCTATTTGTCTTAACAAATCTTTGAAGACTTCATCTATTCTATCCAAGACTTATTTAATGCTCCTAGCATCACCAATATTCTCATTTGTTGATAAAAACATGTCTAAGATGCATTTGTTATCATCCCCTATGGCACCTTTTATTCTACCTTTGACTTGATTGATAAACTTAGTAGCTCTTTACTAGAATTCTTTGTCACTTATTAGTCCTGTTTGACTAGGAATGGTTGGACCTTAATCAAACCTCCTAATATCTACATCATTTTGACTTCTAATTATTTGAAGTCTCTTAAAAGACCTTCCATGCTTTTAAACCATTTATTCACATCCTTGACTTTTTCCAACAAAATTATCATAGCCATATTCAAGTGTGATAGTTTGACTATTTTATGTTTATGAATCTAGCCTTCCATTAGTATCTTGATCAATTCCTTTAATTTATTATCTAAATCTTTCCACTAATTTACTTGGGTTAGAGCCATAGCATTATGTTTTCTCACCATGTCCAGTTTAGACCTTATTGATTTCAAAGAATTGAATGTATCATAGATAGTTATTTCAAAATTATTAACAATGTGTATTGGAATTGATAGAATGGATTGCTCTTTCATATTTTTATTATCTTTTTTTAACCCTTTGATTGAAACTTCTAACCTTTATACCTAGGATTGAGCTAGCTCCAGAACATCCTCTTCAAATATAGGATCCTCCCCTAATATTTGATCTCTCTTTTGGGTTAAGTGAAAAAAAGGCTCAAACCTTTAATTTATAACCTCTTGACCTTCTTCTATGAAAACTGTCTCAGTGACTCATTATAGGCGTATAAAAATTGGATCATATCTAACCCCAACTAAAGACTGGCCCATATGTTTGATTGGGACCTATGCTTGTAATTTATTTATTTATTTACTTACTTAGAGTAGAAAGTCTCTTTTTTTCTTCATCTTATAATTCTAGGATCTAAGGATTCAACTCCTACTACATAGGGATGTCTGTAGTCCTTACTAGAGCTCATGGATGCTAAGTAGTAGGTAGCTTCTCCATTATTGGTTCATAAATAAAAAATTCAAGTATAGTTAGTATATATATTAGATTATCCTCACTAAACAAGTTGATATCCTTAAAAGGTGGTGTGATGGCTACTTTTGTTTTCTTTGCTTTTGAGACAATTTTAGTTTTAGACTTCCTCTTGGGAGGATCAATGACTACCAAGTCCATTGACTTCTATTTTCCCTTTTCCTACTTAGATTCCTCAACCTTTCCTTCTACATCTAAATCATATTCATGTGTCAATAAACTCATTCTCAATTCATCTTCAATAGAATCTTGAGGATCTAATGCTATCATGTGAACCTCTTTTTGAGGCAAATCATGTTATACTATTCTAGAAGATTCAAGGGCTGAGGAGCTTGAAGTAAATTCACTTGGTCTCCTCTATTCAGGTCTATTCTCTATTTATATATATGTTGGTAGAAGCCTAGAAGAATCAACATCTATCAAATGATATTGTCTTGGGATAATCTATCATATATCTTCTATCTTTTGATATCTTTATAATCTAGATTCAAGGTTTATAGTGTGCTCTTTTATACTTCTTGCAACTTTATAATAAGTGGTTGCCTTAGTATATACAAAGTAAAATGTACTAGGTTCATAATCATAAGACACATCCATAATACCTTTTATTCTTAAATGTTCCTTTACTTTACCATAGGGATCCCACTATCTATGGGCATCTATCTACAAATTGAAGGAAAGCTTGTGTTTTGAATTAGCTTGAATTTGGTCCCATTGCCTAAAAATTGTTCTGATAATTGTCATATAAAAAATTTGTATAATTTCCTTCCTCTTGGTTTTATAGATGCCATCTATCTAATTTAATAATTGGTAGGATACTTCTTATTCTGCCACCATGTTAGGCATATGAACTAGTAATTTTAGGGGAGCACTTTTGGTTCCTTCAATTCTTATAACAATGCAATCAGGATATATCCATATGTCTCTAATAACCTCAATGGATTTCTTGATTAAAGGAATTATCCTCATCATGGGGATACCATTGATAGTTTGGCTCAAGGTACGATACACACAATCATAGATGAATTGGATATTGTCCTTATATTTATAAATGTGTAATTTTGAATAATATTGGGACATAGTTTGGGTACCATTGGGTGACCACTCTCTTTGGTTATGGATTTTAGTGGTGACACATAGGGCATAAAATACATAAGATATCATGAAGAATTCAATCCTCTTCTTTGTTTTAATCCCATATATCTATCTGATTAGGGAAATTCTAATGATTTCACCTAATGGAGGTAATACCACTTTCTCAATTATTAAATTTACTATAGGTACCCATATTGGTTCTACATGTGATGTATATGTAAATCTATATAGTTTTTTCAACATGGTCATGACCATTCTAACTCCTGGTCTAAATTGGCTCATAGGGATCTTCTTCACAAGATCTACAATTACCTTATTACCATCTTCTAACCATTTATCTAAGATTTCCATCATGGTATGTTTCTAGGACCATGTATTAATGGAAGCAAGGTGTATTTTGGGCCTAGGTAATTTATAGTAGGATTCAAAGACAATAGGGGATATATAGGTTATTTTCCTTAAACTAGGTTCATGAATCAACATACCCTTATCAATTTTAGCATCTTTGAAATTAGGACTCAGGGCATCGATACAGTGTAATACCTCTAGTTTGGTAGTAACATAATGGAGTCCTATAAATTTAATCACTATGATATCATCATAGAGTCTTTTAACTATGAGTAGAGAAATTATCATCTCCAGTGTTTAATGAAGAAGCCACACATTTTATGTTTTTAAATACTCAGCCCTCTACGTTTGATGATAAGTATAATGGAACTACTTTATTTAAAGTAGCTCCATATATTTCCATTGCTATAATCTTGATTAAATTTTTCTCTTGCAAATGATAATTCAACTTTCTCAACTCAAAATAGTGAGTGTAGGAACAATTTATGGATTTTTGTATATCTTAGGGATTTTGGGAGGGTTTAACAAAGCTTTAATGGTATCATATGATTTTTAATTATGTTCTTTGGTGACCTAAATCATATTTTGATCTCATATTTATACCTTTATATGCTTGGGTCCACAAAATCTTTCAATCTGACATGTATGCCTATGTGGCATCTCTTTGCCACACTACTTATTTACTTTTTAAAATATGACCATTATCATTTAAAACACATGTCATCATCTTGTACCCCCTTCTATCTTGATAAAATTAACTCTATCGATCTCCTTAGGAGTTTCCTAGGCTTGACTTTTAATGTTGGTCATTGATCTTTGATCTAGGTTTATGGGATTGCACCACTTGGCAATTTTGTGTGCCTTATGTATACCATCTGCTAGTATCTATCTAGTTAATAATCTTACACTATGTGGTAGCCTTACATGAAATATGGGCTCTTTGACATATTCACTTGATTCACACTATCGATCTTCATCTATACTATTGAATGCATGTCATTGATCTTGATCTATGTGATTAAACATGTGCTTTTATGTTTGATCCACTTGATTAAATATGGGTTGTTGATCTATTTATAATTTACCATGATTGTGACATATCTCACCCTCAAATTCCTTCTCAAGATCCTTGACTTATTCACCTCATGCTCACTATTAGATCTTCATTTGCACAATTGAACATGCACCATAGATCTTTGATCTTGACTTATTGACCCCAACTTTCAACATAGATCATCAATCAGGATTTGTACGTTTAAATATGCATCATCGATCTTTGATCCTAGGAAATTTGACTTATTGACTTTAAGAGATCACTCATATGTTATTTATCCTTAATCTAAGATTTTGATATTTTTTCAGCTTAGAACATTGGAATTTACTTCGTACTTATGAATATTAAAATCAAAGGATAAGTGTTCGAGATATATAAAGACTTAAGATAAGTTTTAGACTAAGGTTTTAATGAATTAATAAATCTGATCAAGACTTTGGCTAGAATTAAAACTAGGACTATGATGGAATAAATTAACCCATAAAAAATATGAACCTATTTAATAAGAACTTAGGATAAATTAATTTAGACTAAGGTTTTAAATGTCATTTAAACTCTAATTCAATTAATCAATTAAGGACCAAATTAACACTAAAGCATAAATCCATGAACACGTGTTCATTCTAATGAAGATCCATTTATCCTTAAAGATGGAAACACATGATCAAAATGTTAGCACATTAGATAAGATAAAATAAAACTTATGTCCTAGGATTTCATTGTAAGTTAGATCAACACATGATATTCAATAATGAACTCTGATCAAGTTGAAGCCTAATTTATATCACAATTTTTGAAATTTGAAAAAGGGTCCTCATTTTTTAAACACGGGGGTATGTTGACCTAAATAGGGCTTCTATTTTGATATCAGAAAGAGCAAAGATTATAAATGAGTTATTTTATTTTGCTTATAAAGGCACCATGTCAATTTAATGTCCCTATCTTCAGATAATATTATGGAACATGGTTAGATGAGAGACATTTTATTAATATGATCTTTCTCTATTTTTAATCTATCATTTTGAGTTACTTGAAGGCATTTAGGATTTTTTTATTTTATTTTCTTATAAATAATATGTTATTCATCAATTATTTTTATGAAAAGCATGTTTTCTTAGCAATTTCAATCCATGGTGATGAATATTTTATTGATACACTTTGATCTTGTGTCAAACATTTTGGTGTAATTTTGTATAGTATAATATTTTTGAAGGTGGGACAAAGTGTTTTTTGGAAAAATAATGCTTCAATTTGTTAAGTATTTCAAAGAATTTATGTTTATAGAGATAAGTATTTATGAATGTTTATGTGCCTTTTGAAAATATTTATGACATAGGAATATACTGAAATATTATATCAGACATGTATTAATTTGTCAATTATCTCCTTGAATACTTATCTTTCATGGTTATAAATTTGTCAATATTTGATATTTTTACTATTTTATGGTGATTTCTACGTGACATCAATAAATTTCATAGCTCAATTTTTAGTTCACAATTAGACTTATCTAGTTTCAATTATATTGATGATAACTTCTTACTAAAAATAGCTCATGATCAGACACCTTTTAATGATCTATGTCATTATTTGATTAGTATTGATAGTTTATTTTCATAAGTTGGTGGATTTTTTTAAATGATCTATATAGATTTAATCATGATTATTTAGCCTTGTATGTTAACATAAAAACTTGTCTTATTTGATAGTTGAGTTATTTCAACTCAAATAGGGCCCCCACCCTCGAGTGTTTAATTAATATTTATCTTTACCCTGGCTTAAGAAATAAAGGACCTTATAGTTATAAATTCATTTTATGAACTTATAAAGCTCTATCTTTTAAGTTAATTAAATATTTTAAAACCTAATGTAGTTATGTATGAACCAACCAAATTCCTTAAATAGTTTATAAAAGGATGAAGAATATTATTTTTCATGAGGAACTCATACAGGTATTTAAACATCTATCATATTTCATAATATGCTTCTTTTACAAGTAACAAGTCTTTAATATGAATCATTATCTTGTAGGATATCAATTATCACTCACTTTGGTGGCATAATATCTATCTTGTCTTATGTAGGTGTATCCAATTGATACACTTATTTATAAAATTATTATTTCATTGATAATAAATAAATCTAATATTTTGATGAATATATAAGGTGTGCTCATGTATAAAATATGGATATTTCTTGAATATTGATGAACATCTCATTCCTAATGCATGACTAAATGTTAAACTTCACCTATGTTGTAATGTATTTTATTTACTACTTGTGAAATTTTGTACAACTCATTAGGTTTAATAATATATTGGTTATTTATTGATTTCCTATTATCTTTATCTATATTTCCCTAGCTTCAAACCTTCTTTTTCCCACTTATGTATCTTATTAGTTATAGTTTGTCTATTAGTTTTAGATTAATTTTATTATTATTAGGTTGTGTAGCCTTATTTATTTTAGTTTATTTTTTGGTTAGATTATTTTTTGTTTGTATTCTTGTCATATTTTCTTTAAATCTTCTCTTTTTAGTTTGTGGTGCTTTGAAATTATATTACAAATATGTAAGGAATAAGCTAATTACATATTTTATAACATATTTATGAATTAATGCATTCATATGTATTGAAGCATCATATTTGATAACAATTTGATATAGAATAAATATTAATTTTTGAAATAGATACATGATATTGAACCTTTTGAATACATAATTGCTTCTCATTATACATTTGAATATTGATATTGAATACACACACACACACACACACACACACACACACACACACACACACACACACACACACACACACATGAAATAAATTTTAAATTAATGCATGATGTTATACCAATTTTATCCAAAGAAATACATGGAAAATAAATACTTTGATAAATTTTTAATTATTGGAACAATATTCTCTCTTCTAAGGGGACACCTTTGTTCATAGGTGCTCATTATCAGATAAGATTTCATGATAGTTCACCCTATATATTTATATATCATTCTCGTTATAAAATATTTGAATGTGTTGAATGTTGAATTATTTATAGTTTCTATTGAGGAATGATAATATTTATCACTATATTATTTATGAGCTAATGTTGATATTAAAATATTGATATTGGATTATGATATTTAATTCTTTAAGAAAGAGAATTTTGATTCCTAGAAACAATTCAAGTAATTTATTTCATTCATAAATCCTATATTTTACCCTAAAATACCCAAAACGTACCTAATATTAATTTTTTATTTGATCAGACCCTTCTTTTTAAACTGGATTGATTTGGTTTTAACCTTTGTGATAGGGAAAACAATATATTGGTTGACATAACATATTTTAATTTCAAAAAATTCATTCATGAGTCTCATGAATTTACTTAGGGATTTTGAAAACTAAATGGCATGACCAACCATTCATACAACCCATCATTCATCTTGAATGCAATATTCCACTCATCACAAACTCTTATGCCTATTTGGTGATACCCACTCTTCAAATATATTTTGGTGAAGTACCTTTATCTACTCAAATATTATATTAATTAATACATTATTGGTAATGAAAAACTATATTTAAATGTGATATTATTGATTTCATGGGAATCTATATACATCTTACATTCTCCATATTTCTTTGGTGTTAACATAGTTAGGACTACACATGGGCTCAAACTCTCTTAGATTAATACC
>JARHVA010006242.1:462500-520000 GCA_037957365.1 Torreya grandis
TGAAGATAACATTAGTGGTATGGTTTTGAATGAATGTTCAATAAAATTTACAAGGTATAAGGGAGATATTTGAGCTAGCTGAAGACTAGAAAGTGAGTTGGAGACTAACTTTATAACTCCAATAGACCCATCTCAATGACTAACAATTAAGTAACCAACACTACACACACATGCCTGTATGAAAAATGCATAGATACCTACACGTTATTAAGTTTTGAGGGTGAATTAGAAGTATAAGATACATAATAATGTAGATAGGACTTTGGTGAAGCATTATTTGAAGTTTTAAATCCTTCAACAGTGAATAAATGCTAAAACATAGGATTATAGGGTAAAGAGTGCATATATGCTCATAAAACACAATGTGAATGAATGGGGTGTGTAGATAAACTAAGAATAAATATGGTAGAGATACCATGATAAAAATTCAATATACGTGATACAGACCTTATTGAGGGGTTTGATATCAAAATTAATTACTCTTACCTCTTTCACTCATGAATTTCTCTCTACCTCACTAAGCATAGTCTTATCGGCCTAAGAAGCACTTTTTCAAGCTTAGGATAGTAAAGAGATTTTTCATGGTGACCAAATATCATTTGTGATGATAGTATACCTTTTATAGTTTCAATTTTGGTCATTTGTTCATTGGTTAAGGGCATGTACTTTATGAATCATCATTAAGATGATAAGCATGTTTTTGGTTGCTTAGAAGCTAGAAGTGATGAGTTGAGAGAGATTGAATTATTAATAACATGAAATTAACTATATGACCAATAAATAAATTTAAACTCATTATTCACTCTAGGAGGACCCTCAACATGGCACTTTTTTGTACCTACAACTATATGAATTCATTAAATGTTATGTTTTCGTGAGTTTTTGGGTTGAAAATAGGGTAATTGACCTCATGAGTAGATTAAAATAATTTTATAATATGGATTGAGGTTTATTATACCTCCTTAGGTCCAAAAATATGTACATGTCACCTTGAAAGTGCCTTTATAGGTTTGATTGTTGAAGGTAGTGTGAAAAAGGCTTGTGAAGGGCTAGTTTTTTGCCCTTTTCTTGGTTTGCCTACCTACACAAGGTTTAAAAAGTAAAAATATATAATTAATAATTTTAACATGGTCCTAAAATTTAATCAAAAAATTATTTGTGTTTTTACACATGTGCGAGGTCATTTGAGCCAAAACTTAGTTTTTAGACGTAGAAGCCTAATTAGAGTGAAAGATTAGGTGAATAAGTGCAATTTAATTTAGAGTTGGGCTAAGAAATTTTTTAAGGATATGTAAGTCCATATTTGGTTATAAAATCCATGATTATTTTTCCAATATCATCCTTATAATTTCCTACATAAGGATCTTTGTATGTTTTTAGGGCTATAAGGATTTGAGGCCAAATGAGAGCTTTAGGTGTAAAATGAGATCTTGGTGAGTGTTTAATGAAACCAAAATAATTTATTTAAGTATTATAAGGTATTTATATTTCATCCATGAATATAATTTTTAATCATAATGATAAAACTAATATTTTATCTATTTGGGCAAGAAGGGTATAATAAGACAAATTGGGCTTCAAGACACCTAAGAGGTGTAATCATCATTGCAATGTCAGTTTGTATAACTCATAAACAAGTGTAAAGTGTAAAAGAGTAGATACAAATATCAACTCAATATTAATTGATGATTAAGTGTGCCATTTGTCTATTTATAAGCCAAGAGAAGGGTAGTTTTGAAGAGGAAGCCAAGGTGTCAAGCAAATATATGAAACTCCTACGCCACTTGGAAGAAGATGCATATTCTAGAGAGAAACACTTATATTTGGAGACCTAATTCAAATTTTTCCAAATCCATTATTAATTTTAACTATTCTTGACACTTTTCATGGTTCACTTCTACACCCCTCTCTCTCTCTCTTTTAATCTCATTTTCTCTATAAATTGAGCCTTGATGGGCTTTGTATAGATCCTTTTTCTAGGTATGTAAAATCCCTACTCAAATTAACACTTTTACTATGCCTTAAAACAATTAATTAAGATAATTATTACCTCCTTTAATGCTTGCAACTAGTGTACAAGTGTGATGGTTGATGAATGATAGTAGTAGTCTTAATACTCTCTCTCTTGTCCTTTCCTACATATTTTCAAATGGATTGTCTTCTTGCAGTTCACATGGTGAGTTTTATGTGGTTTTTTATATCTTTAAAGTGGATTTTTTAACATTATTTCCTTTTATATACCTCTTTACCATCCTTCTCATTCAATGCATTTTCAAAGTCCTCAATTTTGAAGTATTCATGCTTGCAAACCCTTGTTTTGAGAAGTGTAATCAGATTCAGGCTTAATCTTTATCATTAAGTTCATGATCATCAATTAGAGGGTGTTTTTTAGGTGTATCACCTCCTTAGATAGGTTTTGTTTATGTTTCCCCCCTTTTTTATTTATCAATTAATAAATTAGTATTAGATAACCTAACTGATACATCAAGGGGATCTAGCCCTTTAACCTAAAGGTTTGGTTCACCTACAGGTCACCCATAGCCTAAGACCAATCCCATTGCATATTTAAATTTGAGAGGGATTGAATCACCATTTAAAGGGTGAAAATTTTATCTACAATAATTATGACATGATCAATGGGATTATATTGACATCAATTGAAGGAATTTTTGGTGTTATCCTTCAAGACATCAACTTTTAGAGGCAATAACTCAAGCACTAATGGTTACTCCAAACTAATCTAAGTTGGTATAGGAAGTGTAAGTGCCTCAAAAATATAAAATCGGATGTATAATAATTCATATGATCAACATGTTTCTTATGTACCTTCATATCAGTCTTGTCAAGTTAATGGTGTTCATGGTTTATCCTCAAGTGTCCCTCAAATAGTTGCTTATCAAATTTACCAACAACCCACCTATCTCTCTAACCAAACTTCTCAAACCTATATTACTCATTATTCACTCTTACTCACCTTTAAACAAATTTCACTAGACCTTGTAAATTGGATTATGATGATTGATGGAGAAGTAGAACATGGTGTAGCTTCTCCTACTTATCTTACTCAAGAGGTGAAAGAGATATTGCAAGGCTTTTGGATAGTTTGCACAAGTGTTGAGAAGGAATAATACCCAGTCAATGAAAAATATAGGTTACTAAGCTAATTAACTTAGTACAATAAAATATAATGAGATGGGATCATGTGAAAAGTCAACTCCATTAGTCATATAAACCTCCTTTTATCCCAAGTCAAGCTAATTTTACTACAAATATCCTCCAAGCTATAATATAAGATCAAACCAAGGTAAATGAATATCCTAATGAGTCCAATAACTCTAAAATACCAAGTTATAAGTCTTTTAATACCAAAGTTAAACCTACATTTACTCCAATTCCATCTACTTTTCTTTAAGATCCTAAGACCATGCCACCTTGGATGCCTTATTAGACCATGAATCCTGATTCTATTATGTATATCCTAGAGAGTGAATCATATCCTATACACATCCAAAATTAAGAGAGATAATATGTTGTAAAATCCACACCAAAAGTTATTCTAAGTTAAAATGAATTCCATATGTAAGCTCAAGAGTAAGAGTGAGGAGGATTGTTAGAAGTCAAGTCAAGAGAGTCTACAAGCTCTTCAATCCCTTCATCTACCATTCATGTTACAATTATTAAAGAAGTATCTAATCATCATAAGTCTCCAAAAATACCAATTTGGAAGGATAATTTATCTAGTTTAAAGTAAGATAATCAGGATTCATTCCCTCCCACCCTCTCCTTTTGTGAAGTATAATAAAAAATATTGAGGGGAGAAGATGGAAAATCAATTGATAAAGATAATTTATTAAGAAAATATGATGATGTGGCTATCTTGGAGAGGCAAGATGTTGAAATTATAGGTAAAAATCAAGCATGTATTATAGAGATTAATCCTAATGATCATGAAGAATATATAATCATTGGCACTGCCCTTGGTGGAGAAGAGAACAAATCAACTTTTAAAGATAAACATGAAACTCTACCTTTAACTAGCAATTAGACAACCCTCTGTAGGTCAGCAATGATCAAGTGGAATAGCTTGATTGGTATGGTTTTTAGGTGGATGAATAAGAAGACAAATCAATTTTGATAGAGAAATAAAAGCATGAGGTGATAGATCTCCAATGGGAAAATGAACTTCCATTCTTCATGGAGGAAGATGAAGATTAGTATAGTCTTGAAGAATAGAGCTTGCAGTCTTGTCATGAACCTGATTAAAAAAAGTGAAAAACCTGATCAACTTACTGTTCCTCAAGAGAAAGGTAAGGTTAGCATTGATTTTGATATTTTTCACTTGATAAAGAGGAAGATTCTTTTTGGGAATAGTTGGAAACATTTTGCATCAACTTGGATAGTGGACATATAGCCAATGAGGAGAATGTTGATGATATGGTTTTGACCAATGAGAATGAACAAAAGATTAATGATAAACCTCTTAAATCAAGAACCATGGTTTAATACCTTGTTAAACCTCATTAGAAAGTACAATAAGGTATGTAAGGCATGTGGAAATCATACTTAGACATGTTTAATGAGTTTGAGAAGTTTTACAAACTAACACCACCAAAGGAAGTTGATGATGTGGAAGCATATGATGAGTATGTTACTCTTCAAGATGAGAAAGAGAAACATATGATTCAAGAGAACAATATTCTAGATGGACAAGAGGAAAGTGATCTTGAAGATTTCCTTGATGACATAACTAACATTCTCCTTCAAAATGATAGTTATCCAAGTGAAGGTTTTGAAGAGATAAAAAAGTAGCCTATTGATGAAACAAGAGTAGTATTATTTAAGCCAAGAAACCTAGATTTGGATGATTTTGACCTCATCCTTGACTCACATACTCAATTCATAGACATGGGAATAAAGCCAAAAAATCTGCTTTCTAGTCATGGAAATCTTGAAAGCATGCAAATCATGTTGGAAAGCAAGAAACATGACCCATCAAAGGCTATAGTCAAAGGGAAACTTGTTCCACAACTATCTCATCTCATGAGGAAACTAATATAAGAATATTTCCATTTAACCCTCAAATATAAATGTATGTAAGTTAGTTATACATAGTAGTATTTTTTTTGTTTTCCCTAAGTGCCTTGGCACAACTGTGTATTGTCTAGTTTATTTATTTTGTGTGTTGTTGTTTTTTGTGTGTTTGTAAGTCAAGTTAGTTATCTTCTATTGGTCAAGGTCAATTTAGGTCCGAGTTTGAGTGTAAGTGATTCCATTTCCCAATGGATGGACTAGCCAACTATTGATATTTTTGAACCAAAAATGTCAAAACATCTAGAACCTTAAAGGAGACCCATTAATTTTTTGAGGAAAAGGCCTTAAAATGACCTAGGATACACTTTTCTCAAGCCTAGTGGAAATCAAATATTTGGGTATAATTTAAAACTTATAAAGTTATAAATTACAATCAAACCTCTGCTTCCTAATTTACACATACCTAATATAAATTAGAGATTCGAATGCAATTTACAACTTGCAAGTTGAAAATTGAAAGCGAAGCCCTATAATCTACCAATCACATTCCTGGAGGAAACTAGAGATTTGGATGTGATTTACAACTTACAAAATTTTAAATTGAAATCAAACCTCTGATTCTCATTCATCTAACTCTAGTTATAATTTAAAAATTTGAAAGTTTCAAATTATAATCAAAGTTCCACTTTTCACCGACTACCCTTCCCATAAAAATCTAGTTGCAATTTGTAACTTGTAAAGTTGCAAATTGTACCTCAATTTATAATTTTTGGCTTTCAATTCACCAAACCACTTGGTAAAAAGTGGAGGTCAAAGAGTAAAATACAATTTTTCAAAGTTGAAAAATTATGCCAAATCTTTGAAGATCCCACCATCTTTCCCAACCACTAACCTAGATTACATTTATTAAAAGTTTAGATTAAGAAAATTAGGTTTTTTCCAAAGTCATATTTAACATTGTGAATTGGATTTTAAGCTCTACATGCAAGAAAGCCAATTCATAATCCATTGATGATAAGTAATGCCACACCTAACCAAAGTTATACCAAGACATGATCACTATTAATATCCCCTATAAATGGTATTCTTATGTTCCCCTCACATTTTCTAAAAACCATTGCTATCTTTCTACAAAAAAGCTTAGTTTTTCCATTTTCATGTAAAAACTAGGTTTTTTCTTCCATTTTACTTGCATATATTTGAGTTTCATTAAAAATTTTGGTTAAAATATTTTCCAATCATTTCAAAAAAATTCAAGAATTGAGGGTTTTGGAAATTATTTAAAAATATAGAATATTCTCTTAAATATTCCCTACATAGACCCTATGAAGTTTTAACCTGCAAATACAACTTCAAGACCCCATGGAGATCTGACCTACAAAAATAACTCTAAATCCATATTGGGTATTTTACCTACAATAGAAATATTGAAACCCACTAGAGTTTTCATTAGACCTTGCAAGTTCATTTTGTAACTCCTAAACCCACCAAAACTTTTACCTATAAAAGCAACTCCAAAACTCATCAAAACTTTTACCTGCAATTAGAACCCAAAGCCTTCCAACTTTTTAGTTAGTTTTCCCACATCAAATTTCCTAGAACCTATGTCTAGAAAAGAAATGAATTTCAAATCCAAGGGATCTAGTTTCCCACTCATCTTAGACTCTAACACTAATGAAATCATAGACATATACCAAAATCAAAGAGACCTAGCTGATTTCTACATAAGAGTAAATGTTAAATTCAAAAACGATTGGCTTAAAAACATTTGTGACTATAGATTACCCTAATTAGTAGCATTCCCATTATTAGTGTATATCCCTGATCTTGTTCTCATATTGGCACATCACTATGATAAAAAAAAGAGAAAAGTGGTAAATGACAAGGGAGAAAGGATTCTAAACCTAGACCTTGACTTCATCAACATAGTGTTCCTGATTCTAGAGTATGATATTTATCTTGATACAACTCCTGACTCATCTAAGAAGTTTTATAAAGATAATAACACTATATGTCTAAGGGTCCTCAATAAATAATGGATAAAGGTCCCTAGGCCCACATCTATAAGATTACCCCAGAACCTAGCAAGAATATACTTTAAGGAATAAGTGGGTGACATAATCATAATATTACAAATAGTCACTAGGAACCTAGATGCCAAAAAAATTCAATATTGGATATACCAATACATCTAGGTGATCTACCAAAATAAATAGTACATCCACTAGGCCAGGTTGATAAGTGAATATATCCATAAATAATTTGAAGAAGTCCAAAATATAGGAAATTTTTACATGACTTCATACTTAGTCTACATATTAGCAAAGGGAAGAACTTTCCTAGAGTTGAACACAGTACTTGAACAATTCAATAAGGTCTTTAATTATTACCGTGACCTCTCCCTTGAGACAAGTAGACAATATTTTCTAAGGATAAATGATGCATTCATAGATTGCATCACAATTATGTTTGACAAAGAGCAAGAAAAGATAAGATTATTTAATGTCATAGCTTATGATATCATAAATTGGGGATCATATTTCATCCAATTCTAAACCTATTCATACATCAAAGTAGGAGGATTTAGTGGTTATCTTTACACCCTTACAAGGAATGTAAGTGATAGGTGAGCTCTAATGAAAATATTAAGGTAGCTTGTAGAGACTCATAAATTTTTGTCAAGCAAACATAAGTTAGGAATCCATTTCCCCATTAGCATAGGGAGTTATACATGCCCTTCCTTATCAAAGGCCATGTGTGCAAATGTTGAGATGACTCAAATTACCTTAATAACTCTTGATGCCAGGCCATTTTATGGTGTGAATGGAAACATTACTTGTATATTAGGGATCACAACATATTCCCATGTTACATATTATGAAGATTACTAGTAAGACATGAAAGATGAAGATGAAGTGAGACAAGATATTATTCTAGATGACCATGGAGTAGATCAAAAATTTCAACATGGCACCATTCCCTAAGGATTAATAGATGATGAATCTCTAGTGCATATGTTTTAATATGATAACAAGATATATTCACAACCTCTTCCATTAGTTAGGTGGTCCATACAAAAATCCTTCTCATTGATAGATAGGACCACCAATCTAATAAATAGGATAATTAACTAGTTATGAAGCAAAGGGGTCAAAGTTATTGTTGGAAATTTTTGGCCCACATACCAAGCTTATGCCTAGATGAATAAGCTAAGTATAATTCTAAAGATTGAAGTTCAAACAATAGTTTTTTGAATAAGTTTTGAAGGTCTTACAAACCTTGGAAAAGCTAAGTACAAAGCCTTTTGGGCTAAGTCTTTACATTGGAATTTTTTCAGCCTTTTCATTGCTAAGATAGTTTCTTTTGAGACCATTTTTGGCCAAGTGTTGAATTAGTTTAGACAAGTTATCCAAGGCAAATTTTTTGAAGGGGTAATTATTTTGGACAAAATGCCCAAATAAAAAGACAAATAATGAATTCTTTTGGGGAAATTGTTTCACAATAATTTCCCTAAAAACCTATTTTTTTAGGAGATTTGTTTCAAGAGTTTTGGGCTAAGTATCTGGAATTGTTTCAAACATTTTATTCAAAATAAAAGGCCTAAAGTATTTTTCTCTTTCCAAAAAGTTCCCAAGGAAATAAAGCTAAAGGAAATTTTTTTGAAGGAATTGCTTTAGGAAGAAGTACCAAATCAAAAAATCTGAAGGGACTTTTTCAAGTTTCCTGAAGGGGATGTTCCTTTTGAGAAGGTTCATTTTCAAAATGCTAAAGGTCTTTTAAAAGAATTTCAAAGCATAATTTTTCATAAAAGTGCCTAAGGAAAAAAGGGAAAGGGTCCTTTCCCTTCATAAAAGGTACACTTTCAATATTTCTAAAGGGGAATTTTTTTTAAATGCCAAAGGGCACTTTTCTCAGCAAAATGGGGCACTTGCAAATTTAACGGTCCATTTCAAAATATTGAAGGGTCGTTTCCTTTTGGAAAGGGGACTTCTTGTAAAAAATCACAAAATAATAAACCTAAGAGAAAAAGGTCTAAAGGAATTCCTTCAAGAGAAAAGGTTGAAAACAAAATGTCCACAGAAATAGGCACAAGGCAAAAGTCTGCTAAAAATCTTGAACAAAGTACTCGAAGGAATTGTCTGAAGAAAAAGCTTGTAGGAAAGTGTCTAAATGAAATGACCCAAAATGATTAATTATTTTCATGCCAATGTCAAATTTCAATCTCATAAAATATTCATTGGGATTAAAATATCCCATGATAGGCCTGTAAGTGTCATAATTTAAACCCCTTCAAGTAGTTATTTGGATTAGTAAACCCTAAGATGATTACACAGACATCAAATATGGATCTCTTAAAATATCCATTGGCATTCAAAATCAATCAAATAGGTCTCCAACCAATCAATAAAAGATGATGAGTACTTATCCTTTCAACTTTGATGACATGGTCTATAGCCCACATACAGGACATGCAAAGTGAAGGAGCATACCAAGTTTTAATGCAAGGTTCAATTCATTCACACTTGGTGGAGACATGTAACTACCCATGACATGACTCTCTCAACTCAAAAAAAGAGATACTTGAATTCATGTGGGGCTTGAGGATATTTGTAGTGATCTTGGGTTGTTCATCTCATGGTCAAGGCAGTTGCATGCTTTGAATGCAAAAGAGATCAAGGACAATAGTGGTGGTCATAGCCATTTATGACCCCCCTCTTCATTTTTTCAAACAATCTCCCCTCTTCTCTCATCCCGTTTTTCTATATATAGATGATTTTGAGCCAAAAAGTAGATCCCTCAACTAGTGATAGAGTTACTCTATCAAAACTACCTTGTAACACTCTTTTGAAGTAATAAAATGAATTTTTTGATTGTAGTTTAAAGTCAAGTGCACATTATTGGAGTTTAACTTATATATATGCCCATTTTCATTATTTATAGGTTCATTATGTATCCTTATTTAATTATATTGGTTCCTTGCAAGTTATGTGAAGTGTTAGACATTGGTGCCTTCTTGAAGTGTCACAAGTTTATAGTGTCTCATACAGACCTATTACTTTCTTTCCTTCAAATTCTAGGGTTTCCCTTCGACCTCCACACAAAATAATTATGATTTTAGCCTTAAGATAGGATCATAATAGTTTATGTCTTTGTTAGGTGTATTATTAGTTATTAAGGTTCCCAAGCT
This sequence comes from Torreya grandis, assembly GCA_037957365.1. Classification (NCBI taxonomy): domain Eukaryota; kingdom Viridiplantae; phylum Streptophyta; class Pinopsida; order Cupressales; family Taxaceae; genus Torreya; species Torreya grandis. The sequence goes on from JARHVA010006242.1 coordinate 472,720, forward strand.
GAAAGTAGATCATTTTATATTTTGGTGCATCACCATCCTTATCTTAGGTTTCCATTTCATGTTATCTTTCTCTCCCTTTAACTTAGTTAGTATTAGATTCTAGTGTCAGAAACAAGCCAAAGTGAAGTATCTAAGGACCTAGCCTCATTAAAAATCCTAGAGGTTTAACCTCACTATAAGATACCCACATCCTTAGGTTGTTCCAATATTATAGCTAGGAGTGAGAGTCTAAAAAAAAACTCTCCCACAAAGGTGAAACTCTACACTACATTTATCAAGGAAATCTTGAGCATTAGTGATAAGTTAAAATAAATAAAATAAAAGGGTGTACCACTGATAGCAGAGGGTTCTAGTAGTGGAACCCAAATATAATAGGTAGATAGGCTAGTTGTATCACATAAGAGGAAGAATAAAAAATAATAAAAGAGGTCAATCTAGTAGCCAAGGAGTAGCAACACCTCAAAGAGATCAATCAATGCCAACTTCCATTGAAGACATAGTTGTTTCTAAAGCACAAATAGTTTCTCTTCTTGTCTCTATCATTTCATGAACTATAATACCTCCTCTTCCTACCTCCACTTCACAATAACCTCAAATAATTGCCCCTTACATTTTCACTAGATCACATATGCCAGTGACTCCATTGTCAATAGCCAAATAAACATAATTTGACACTCAAATTTTAGTTTCACTACCCTCTTCCACAATTCCTTCCATTTCATCCCTAATACCCACCAACACACTGTTAATCACTAATAACACCCAACAATAAATGGCTATGGCCTTAGTCATCTTGACGACACTCCCTCTAGCCATTCCAACACTAGGGTAGCTACCTCTTCATTTTCATCTCCCATCACTTTCCCCATTTCATCAAATCTAAGTAACCCCACTAGCTTTCTTGATTCATTCATGACTTTGGATTTTACACATCCATAGGTTTCCCTATTTCAACTACTTATGCCTACCCCTCCACTTGTGTCATTTTTAATACCCACACCCCCAATAGGCACATCCATTTCCACTAAAACCATTTATTCCATTTAAAAAATTACCTAAACCCCTACTAAGGAGGTAGAGACAAGGGAAATAATTTATATAATTATGGAAAATCAACCCACATATGGGCAAGAGATTACCAAAAGATCAACCTAGGATTCAGTAGCCATATTCATGATAGGTACAACACTTATAATAATAACCATCAATGCATCAAATTAAACTATAAATTCATAGTTAATAATTCCAAAATTATAAGATTCCACTCCAAGATGGCTAGTTCAATTAATAGGGAAGAAATTAAAATAAATGGTGTCTCCTAGCATAGTAGATTTTGGCCTTACAGAGGTATCAAAGAAATCAAAGGTGGGACCTAGAACCATATCCAGGATACTATATGATTTAATAGGGGATAATTACATCTAAATTGTAGTCCTCCCACTAGATAAACAAAAAGAAGATCTAGTGGTGAGGGATTATAAAGTATCTAAAGTATACCAGGTTCATCCTATAAGAGAGGGATTAAAACACGATGTTCAATCAAGCATTATATCTCTTTTTTAGAATATGGGTAGTGACAAGGTCACAAAATATTAATTTAATAATAAATTTAAATGGTTTACAACTACACTAAATAATTTCATTGAGCTCGTATCCCAACTAATATAATTTCTTACTCAATTCCCCGACAAGGAAAAACTTGAAGTAGTAACAAAGATTGGTATTATGGTAAGGGCTAAAAAAGGTTGGGCTAAGGAGCTTATCATAAAGGGAAATATATTAATTAAGCTATAAATGGACTATTACAAAACTCTAAAAGATGATCAGGCATCTTTGAAGGATCAATAATCAAATACAAGGAAGAGATTGAAAGGTTGAACTTATTCTTCCCAAAATTACAAGTTATTGACCTGATTGAAATTGATACCCTCATTGTAGAGAAGATATTGAAAAATGATGCAGAGCATGAATAAATGGATAGAGAAGCCACATTTAGAATAAGAATACTCACTAAGAGTATTAATAGGGCCAAGGCTACTTGTGATAAGGCCATATATACAATTTATAACATTGAAGATTTACTTAATAAATTATCATGTGAAGTAACATATCATAAAAATTAAATCCTTTCAGTTCAATAGGATAAGGATAAGTTCAAATTAGTGGTTGAGAGTGAGTTAGCATAGGACACAACATTCAACTTATGTTATATTCACCTATTCATCAAGTATCACAATACACTAGATTAGATGGGGAAAGACACTCAAGTATACAAGGCTTCATCTAGATAAATCTTTAATATAATGGAAGAATGTGAGATAAGCAACCTATATTCATTTAGTCCTAATGAAGATCATATTTTAGAAATCTACCAAATATTTGATGCTTGTATTTATAAGATATAGGCAAAGAATGATAGGGAAGTTTTAGAGGTTATGGTTGTAGATTAAATTCTATCAATAAAATAAATTTTTTAAAATTTATTCTTTGTTGTAACAAAAATTGTAAAATTTCAAGTTGCAAATTTTAACTATCATTTTGGTATCATTTTTTATAAAGAGCCACTTATAGTTTTCAAGTATCTTTTTTACAGGCTAAAATATTATAAAAGTGAAACTTGTAAACTGTACTTTTCTTTTTGATAATGTCTGAGTTACTTAACTTGCAAAAACTCATGTTATAAATTGCATTTTTAGTTTTATCAAAGTTAGATGAGTTAAAAAGTTATAAAAGTCCTTATTGAAAAATAAAAGTTAGGTTTTGTAATTTATAACCTAAAAATACCTAATAAAAGCTTTCAATTTTTCTAAGTGTTAGTTCATTTTTGGTGCCTCATTCCATGGAAAAAAACAATTGAATTAAAGACAAAGAGGATGTTGCATGAAGATTAAATGTATTTCTCCATGCCTCCAATTGCCCATTAGTTGCGTGTTTCTTGTTCCAACCATCTAACACACTAAAGATACCATTCCAACTAAATATCATTCCATTAACATGAGGTTTTGTATTTTTTTACTTATTTTTAATTGGGTGTATAATTTTTGATAACTCTCTCACTTTCAAGAGAGTTTTTTTATATAAATATGGGTACCATGGCATATACCATTTATCTTTTTTTTGTTAGAGAAATTATTCTTCACCTTGAATAATTGATCTACATGTTGTAACTTGGAGAATGATAATAGATTAAATTTTTGCCTTGTCTTTATTATCTTTGTGTATGCAAGGCTATTTTCCAAGTTTGTGAATGCCTTAATTATTGTTTCAATCACAAAATTTTATCTATGGTATTATCTTTCCCTTTTGAAAATTTATTTGATTAAAATAAAGAATATTGTTCCTTATATGATAAGTGCCCAATATTACCTTTGGTTTAATATTTGAATAAGTTTTTGCTCAAATATAATTTAATATATTTATTATTCTATTGTGTTTATATAAAGCAAGCATTAATTTCAACCATAATTATTTGGTTTAATAACAATTTTCTAGTTTTAAAAATTAATTTCTAAAACTCTTTTCCTCACAAGTCAAACCCTAGTTTAGGAGCAAGATCACTAAGAAACAAAATTTTAAATGAACTAATATATATCAGTTGCATCAAATTTAGTGAAAATAATTCAACCTTCTTTGGATGTTCACCTTAATTTACCAAGGTCCCATCACTTAGAGGTTATCCCGTTATGTCATTAAAATTTCCATAGTTTGCTCATACTACCTAGCATGCTACCACACAAAGATAGGTGTAAAATATAAGTGATAACATTTTTTGGCATTCCCAATGGGACATAAATATTATTACAAAGAGATTATTTCTATTCTTAGTAAACATTATACAATCCTCATACACATTTTAAAAATCTCTTAACGACTCCATTGGCTCATAGACTAAAGAAATTTAGGTTTATAGATGCCAAAGATACAAACAAGATCATCTACTAAAGGTAAGAAAATTGACTTGCGAGAATTGTCATTTCCATATAAAAAGAGATCAAGATCATTTGTACCTTACACTAGAGTATATCTTTTAAATCTATTTACATCTCCTATATAGTAGTTTCATACCTCTTATTATGGCCTTGAGAAATTAATTTTTTTTAGTATTTAATGGAGGTAGCCCACTTTAGTTGGCCCAATATGATGATATACCCACCTTGGATCTAAAAATCCTTTTGTATTTCACTAATTAAACTTCCACCACTCCCATGAAACATATACAAAATATTGTTAATATTTATCTAGTTCACAATATAGTACAAAATAATGTTGTAATTAGACTTTGTCTCCTTTTTTAAGGGTAAAGCATTGCAATGGTATATAGGTATGCTTCCCAATTCCATTTGTTTTTAGGATGACATAGGGACTAAACTATACACTCAATTTTAAGATAAAAGCGACCACCCCTCCCTATTTAAATGCTTAACCACCATTCAATGGGATCGTCATGAGTTCATGAGTGATTTCAACTTTCACTTTCAAAAGACATGGAATGGAATTATAGTGTTGTTCAAGACAACCTCAAATAATGATTTCCTATATTACTTAATAGATTTAAATAATGATATAGTTTTCATGATTCAATAAATGGGTGGCACCACACTCCCCAATGCTTATGAAATTGTGATGAGAGCATAAAATTTCCTAAATCAAGATGGAAAATTTACCCCATCGCCTCTAATACCTCTATTTCTAGAAGTGTCTCCTCCACAACCTATTGTTGCCCTAGTTCCCACCACAAGCAAGGATCTAGATTTAACTCCTTCACCTATAGATTATTTATATGAGGTTAAGTCACTAATAAAAATATTTGGTAATGATTTAGTAGAAATAGAAGGGTAATAATACCAAAACAATAAGCCTTATCAACAATCTAACCAAACATATCAACCAAATAAGCAACCATACCAAGGAAATTCATAGCCAAAACTTCAAAACATGCAAGTTAAATATTTGAACATCCATGATCTACCTATACCAGGTACTTCTAAAGCTAGTGTACCTATTCAAAACAACTTGGATCAAGAATAGGAATGGTGTTATCCTTGTGCTCAAACACATAATAAGAATGCTTGTACTAATGGTTTCATAAATTAAGAATCAATGGTGAAAATCATATAAAACACTCAATGGTAGAAAGAATAAGCTACTTCCTAGTAGGAAAATACACAAGATCTTTCTTACAATGTATCTACTATTTTTAACTAGCAAGAGGAGGATTTTTATGGCATAAATCAAGAAGAAGCACTAATTAATGGTAGTATTTTAATGGAAAAAAATACATGCTCTAAAAAGAGGGAAATATAAATTGATCAAACCCCTAGGGTTTAACAAGATATAACCTCTAAAATTGTACAGTAATCTATAAAAGGCAACATAGTTTAGAGGCCACCCAATGTGCCAATGGGCCAGTCAAAATCAGAATTACTGACCCCAAATACAATGAAATAAGATAGCTCCCACAAAGGCACCAACAAAGGTTGGTAACATTCCTTTCAGTATTTTATAATAAATGAATAAAAGTAATTTGAATCTCACCATGTGGGAAGCACTATCTATTCTAACACATAGAGACTTGTTATAGGAAGCTTTGAAAAGCTTTCAAATAATAGATAAATTTTGGCTAAGGGACCCACTACTATAGTTAATTTGTTTCAACCAAAACCTAACACCAAAGAAATAAAAAATGGTAATCCTCCCCCTTTTAACCTTTCACTCATAGTTGGGAAACATCTCATACATAAATTCATGATAGACTCAGGGGCTAGCAGTTATGTTATACCCAAGAAAATAGCTAATGTTCTTGGTATTAAGTATACACCTATCACAAAGGGTGTTTTTTAATTAGATGGGATTGTTATTCAAATATTCAATACCATAAAAATTTTAAACCTTACCATCCATGCATGTATAAGCTTGTCAATTTTATAAGATATCTTAGTTATTGACCTCCCCCTATTTTTCTATCTGTCTTTCTTGAGACTTCACTAAAAAAATGGGAGGATATATTTTAGCTAACTAGTACCACATGTTTCTTAGGATGAGATATGGAATGAGAGTGATAATAAGAGTTGAGCCCATTTCTAAAGACCATATTGAGCCATATGTTCCTATCCCTATGGATATGAATTTTTGATTACAAGATCAGAAAGAGGAGTTTTATCATGAGCTTGAACCACCCACAAAAGAACCTATAGACACTCATTTTGATGAATGGGGATCATCTCTCCAATTTTATAATTATGATTGTGAAAGTAAATTAGGTTGGGTACATATTGCATCCAGGAAAATGATGTAATCATTCTAAATCTTGTAAAACCAGCTGAAGATCTCTAAGGAATGTGGCAACTATTCTTTGATGGCTCAAGAATCAAGATTAGTACAGGTGAAAGTATTGTTTTTATCTCTCCATAAAAGGCAAATTACTTTTATTCTTTTAGACTTTAGTTTAGCTTCACTAACAATGTATTTGAATATGAAACATTTATTCAAGGCTCCAACTAGCCAAAGAAAGGGGAATATAATCACTACAAGTATTTTGTGATAGTTAATTAATTGTTCACCAAGTAAGATTTAAAATAATAACCAAGAATAATTTTCTAAGATCCTACAAACATAGGGTTTGGGACATGTTAAATTTTTTTACCACTTTAAACATTAAAGTGGTACCAATAGCAAAAAATAAGGATGCTGATCATAAGGCCTCAGTAGGAACCCAATATAGCCTATTTAAAGAAATAAAGAAGAAAAATAGCCAGCATGTAAATTTGATAGTAAGACCATATATTCTTTAAAATGTAACCAACTAACAACTTTTTGACAATGATCAACAAATTATGAATTTTTAGAGAGAGAGGAGGCTGAATTTTTTGATAAAAACCAATCAAGACTCTATGATCAATATGGAAATAAAATCATTCAATTGAAGACAAAAAAAATTACCCATGATACTTGTTACTTTGGATAATATCTTCAACTCTAATGATAAACTAAAAGGTGAAAATAAGAATGTCATAGTCAATGAAGAAAACTGTGAGCTAGTGGTCATTTTATAGGGTAAAACATTGAAGATTGGAAAGGTATGTAATATTTCTAAAAAAAATATTTTATTGAGTTATGTCAAGAATTTGATGATAAATTTTCTTGGAGTTATAAATATCTGAGGGGGTTTAACCTTAGTTTACCCCAACACACAATAGAGTTTGACCTAAATACCATACGTTAGACATAAATAGAAACCAATCAATCCAAAAATAGAACCCTTGATGAAGAGTGGGTTTTCTAAACTGATACAGGCTAATATCATTTTCCATATCAAACACTTATCCTAGGTTTCTAACTTGGCCCCTATAAGTAAAAATAATGGTGAAATAAGGATTTGTGTAAATTTTAAGGACCTAAATAAAACATCACTGAAGGATCATTATCCCCTTCCACGCATGGAGCAAATTCTTCAAACTTTATCAAGATCTAAAAGGTTTTTGCCTCAAGATAGTTATTTTGGATATAACCAAATCCTAATGTAGGAATGAAACTAGTTCAAGACTAATTTCACTACAAAATGGGACACATATGCCTATAAAAAGATGCATTTTGACCTAACCAATATTGGTGCAACATTCTAAAGAGCTATGAATATAGATTTTAAAGGTTTGATAAATGATATCATCCTCATATACCTAGATGACATAATTATTTATTCAGAACATGATGATTCATACCTAGATCACCTTAAGAAAGTTTTTTAAAGGTGTAGATAATTTGGAATTTACCTCAATCCAAAAAGTACATTTTAATAGTTCATGAAGGTAAACTACTAGGACACATTATTTTAAAAGAGGGTCTTGCAATATGCCCAAAGGGAATAATTTTTATATCTTCACTAGCACTTCTAAGCCATAAAAATGGAGTACAAAGTTTCATAAGAAATATCAAATTCATAACAAGGTTCATTCTAAATTTTTCCTCCATGGCCAAGGCCCTTACTACCATGATTAAGAAGGGTGTTAGTTTCATCTAGATGCAATAATGAAAAGACATATTTGAATCCATCAAGTAGTCTATTTCTTAGGATCCTACCCTAGTCAACCCAAACTATGAGAATGATTTCATTCTATATGATTTTGGATGGGAAGGTAGCATATCAACCATTCTAACCCAACAAGATAAGGAATAATTGGAGTAGCCAATATCTTTCTTAAGTCAATCCTTGAAGGATTATGAGGAAAAGTACAGTTTCATGTAGAAGCAAGTATATCCTATGATATATTATCTCAAAAAATTTAGTCATATGGTCTCCAATAATAAAATTCATCTGATGGTTAGTCACCAAAGTGTCAAGGAGCTTTTGTTGAGCCAGGAAATTAAAAAAGAGTAGGATGGATCACAAAAGTCATGGAATATGATGTGAACATAAAAATTAAAAATATCTTGAGAGGAAAGGGATTATGTGAAGAAATTTATTTTGATAAAAAGATTTATGAGGAGGTATATGATGTATTATATGCTCAAAATACATCCCAACCAGCCACTCCATCTCTATTCAACAACTAGATTTGTGACATGACCATATTCCTATATACTGGTGAGTATCTGTATGATTTCTAGTAGTCTAACAAAAGGTAATTCAGGCTCTAATCTATTCCTTATGTTATTATTAATTTATTATTATTTAGTAAAGATATAAATGGATTCATGCTAAGCTACATCAAGAATATCCAAATTCCTAAGGTGATTCAGGAGTTTCTTGATGGACCATCTAGTGGACATTTCTTCGTAAGAACTACTACCATCAAAATAATGAAAGGAGGCCATTATTAGCCTAAGGTATTTAAATATGCCCATAAATTTTTAAGAAACTATGATAAGTGTTCTTAATTATAGGAGAGAAAAGATTAGCATCTCTCCCTCTCAAACCAATCCAATTTGACAAACCATATTCTCAATGGGGATAGGATTTTATTGGCATGATCAATCCACCATTGACTGTAGACAACAAATAGGTCCTTATAGCAACTGGTTATTTCAATAGATGGATCGAAGAATTTTTAATGAAATATGCCATGAAGGCATCTATCTTGGAATTTATAGATGGCATTGTCATAAGATTTGGTGTTCCTTACACCATTATCTTAGAAAATGCTAAAGCTCTTATGGGCACTCAAGTGAGTGAATGGGCTGTAAGTCATAATGTATACCTGATTACTTCATCAATTATTACCTATATTGTAATGGCTTGGTCAAGTCTACCAAAAAAATCTCATAATAATTATCAAAAGGACAATGGAAGACAACCAAATGACATGGCACACAAAGTTAAAATCAGCACTTTGGGTTGATAAGATCACTTCCAATAAAACCATGTCAATTCTCCATTCATGTTGGTATATGGAAGGGAAGATATAGTTCCATTATTAATTGAGTAAACATATATATAACTTAATCATCATTATAATTGATTAAAAATGATGAAATGATAGTATGATGGGCATAACTCATAGAGCTAGAAGAAGTTAGGAACAAATTAGTGAAAGTTTTGGAATCAAATTAGACTCAAACAAAGAAATTTAAACAAAAAATCATCTGAAAGGAGCTTTAATAAAGGATATATTGTTCTAAAATAGGATGTTGAAAGGGCCAAAATAGGTAGGCATACAAAGTTTAATGCAATATGGAGAAGTCCATACATCATAACTTAGTGCAAGGGAGTAAATGCATTCTAGTTATCCAATCTTGATTGATTAAAACTACCTATCCCAATCAATGGGATATAACTCAAAGATTTATTTTGAGGTTGGAATTCTTTCCAAAAAGCATTGTATATATTAGGTTTAATAATTTTACCTAAATAAATGCTTTCACACAAGTCAACTCATTAGGAGTTTTTGTTTCCTTAGTTTGTTTCTATTTTATTGTTTCCCTATTTCATTCTTGTTTAAGCAAAATCTCAATTTTATTCTTCCTCAATTAAATGTGGGTTAAGATTAAAATAATTCTATGCCCAATGAATTAGAAGGCATATAGAAAGAACTAATTAGTAGGAAATCACCCTAAAAATATTGTCACAAATGTTGATATTTTTGAACCAAAAAAGTCAAAACATCTAGTACCCTAAAAGAGACCCATTATTTTTTTGTGAAAAAGGCCCTAAAATGACCTAGGGTACACTTTTATTAAGCCAAGTAAAAAATAGAGATTTGGGTGCAATTTTTAACTTACAAAGTTATAAATTACAATAGAACCTCTACTTCTGACTTTGCAAATACCCAATAAAAACCAAATATTTGAACGCAATTTGTAACTTACAAGTTATAGATTACAAGTAGAGCCCCACTTTCTACCAATCACATTACTAGTAAAAATTAGAGATTTATATGCAATTTTGAAATTTCAAACTTGCAAATTGTAGTTAAACCTCTACTTCCCACTCGTCCAACTCCCCATAGAAACTAGAACTTTGGATGTAATTTGTAACTTTGTAAGTTAGAAATTACAATCAAAGTTTCACTTTCTACCAACTACCCTTCCCATGGAAACCAAAACTCTGATTGCAATTTTTAACTTGCAAAGTTTCAAATTGCACCTCGAGTTCTACTTTTAAATTTCTGATGCACTAAAACACTTAGTATAAAGTGGGGGTTATAGTGCAAAATGTATTTTTTCAAAGTTTAAAAATTATGCCAAATCTTTAAAACTCCCACCATTTTTCCCAACCACTGACCTATATTACATTAATTTTAGGGTTATATTGCTCAAAATAAGTTTTTTCTAGTCATTTTTTACATTACAAATTGGATTTTAAGCTTTGTAAGAAAGAAATCCAAGTCATGATCCATTGATGAAAAGTAATGACATGCCTTTCCAATGCTACACCAAGTCATGATCACCATTACTATCCACTAAAAATTATATTCCTCTATTCCCTCACATTTTCAAAAAAACATTGCTATCCTTTAAAAAAAAGCTTAGTTTTCCCATTTTGTCACAAAAGCTAGGTTTTTTCATCCATTTTACTCGCATCTCTTCAAGTTTGTTAAAAATGCTGGTCAAAATATTTTCCAATCATTTCAAAACTTTTCAAGAATCTAGGGTTTTAGAAATTATTTAAAAATCTATAATATTATCTTGAAGATGCTCTCCATAGACCCCACAAAGTTTTAACCTAGAAATGCAACTTTAAGACCCCATGGAGATATGACCTAAAAAAACAACTCTAAATCCCCAACAAGGATTTTACCTACAATAGCAAGCTTGAAATGCACTAGATTTTTCATCAAACATTGTATGTGAATTTTACAACTTCAAAACCCACCAAAACTTTTACTTGTAAAAGTAATTCCAAAACCTGTAAGAAATTTCACCTATAATTTCAACCCTGAAGCCCTCCAACACTATAGATGGTTTTACCACATCAAATTTCCAAGAACCTATGTCTATAAAATAAATGAATTTAAAATCTAAGGGACCTGGTGTCCCACTCATCTTGGACTATAACACCAATGAAATCATAGACATAAACCTAGTTGATATTTGGATAAGAGTAAATGTTAAATTCAAAAATGATTAGATTTAAATTATTTAATATTGTGGATTTCCCTAAGAAATAGCCTTCCCATTATTATCATATATCCCTAAACTTGTGCTCACATTGGAAAAGCATTATGATGCAAAAAAGAGAGTAGTGAATGACTAAGGAGAAAGGATTTTAAACCTAGACCTAAATTTCCTTGATATAGTTTTCCTAATTCTAGAGTATGAAATTTATATTGATATAACTCTTAACTCACCTAAGAAATTTTATCAAGATAATAGCATTGCATGTCTAAGGGTCCTTAACAAATAATGGCTAAAGGTCCCTAGGCCCACATCTACAAGACTACCCAAGAACTTGGAAAGAATAGACTTCAAGGAAGAAGTGGGTGACAGAATCATACTCTTATATAGTCACTGGAGACCTAAATGCTAAGAAATTTTAGGTTTATATGTACTAGTACATCTAGGTGATTCACAAAAATAAATAGTACATCCACTGGGCCTAGTTTATACATGAATTTATCCATAAATAATTAGTGGAAGTCCAAAATACAAAAAAGTTTTACATGAATTCATACTTAGTATACATCTTAACAAAGGGAAGTGATTTCCTAGGGTTGAACATAGTACCTGACCAATTCAATAAGGTCTTTAATTATTACCTTAACCTCACCCTTAAGGTAAGTAGACAAAATTTTAGAAGGGTAAATGATGCATTCATATACTACATCAAAATATGTTTGACAAGGAGCTAGAAAAGATAAGATTATATGATCTCATAGCTTATAAGATCACAAATTGGGGATCATATTTTATCAAATTCCCAACCTATTCATACATTAGAGTAGGAGGATTTAGTGGTTTTCCTTACACCCTTCTAAGGTATGTAAGTGACAGGTGGGCTCTAATGTAACTAATGAGGTAGCTTGTAGATACTCACAAATTTTTGTCAGGCAAACATTAGTTAAGAATCTATCTCCCCATTAGCATAGGGAGGTATAAATTCCCTTCCTTATCAAATTCCAAGTGTGTAAATGTTGAGATGACTCAAATGACCTTAAGATCTCTCGATGCCATGCCATTTTATGATGTGAATGGAAGCATTACTAGTATATTGGGTATCATAACATATTCCCACATTCCCTATTATTAAGGTTACTAAGAATACATACATGATAAAGATGAATTGATACTAAGATATTATTCTAGGATGACCCCAGAAGAGATCAAAAATTTCAATATGGCACCAATCCTTAAGGACTTAATAAATAGTGAATCTCTAGTGCACACGGTTTACTATGATAACAAGATCTATTCCCAACCTCTTCCATTAGTCAAGTGATCCATACCAAAATCCTTCCCATTAATATATAGGACCACCAATGTAATAAATATGAAAATTAAATGGTTAAGAAGCAAAGGGCTCAATGTTATCAAGGAAACCTTAAGCATCAATGATAAGTTGAGAGAAATCAAAGAGAATGGTGTGTTATTGATAGTTGATGGTTCTAGTAATGGAACCCAAATAGAATAGGTAGATAGGCTAGTGGTATCACATAAAATGAATATAAAACAAAAGTCTAAAAGAGTTCAATCCAATATCCAAGTAGCAGTAACACGTCAAATGGATCAGACAATGACAACTTCCATTGAAGGCATAACTATTGCTAAAGCACAAATAGTTTCTCCTCCTGTCTCTATTATTTCACCAACTACAATACCTACTCCTCCTATCTCCACTCCATAATCACCTCAAAATATTTCCCCCTCCATTTCCACTAGCTCACCTTTGCTAGTGACTCCATTTTCAATATCTCAATCAACATAATTGGACACTCAAATTTCAATTTCACTATCCTCTTCCACAATTCCTTCCATCTCATCCCTAATACCCACAAGCACTCTTTTTATCACTAAAAACCCCAAAAATACATCGATATGGATTTATTCATATTGACTACAATCCTTCTAACCATTCCAACCACTAGGGTAATTATTACTTCATTTTCATCTCCCATCAGTTTCCCTATTACATCAAATCTAAGTGTCCCCACCACCTTGATTAATTAATTCATGACTCTAGATTTCACACTTCCATAGGTTCCCCTATTTAAAATTATTATACATACCCTTCATTTGTGTCACTTCTAGTACCCACATCCCTAGTAGGTACATCCATTTCCACTACACCTATTTCTTCTATTACCATAATTACCCAAATCTCCACTAAGGATGTAGAGATAGAGTAAGTAATTGATATAATTTTGGTTAACCCATAGATGGGGAAGAGATTAACAAAACATCAACCTAGGATTCAAAAGCCATATCAGTGATTGATACAACACTTGTAACAATAACTATAATAAGTTTAGCCACAAATTCATAGTTGATAGTGCCATATTCTTAAGATCCCATTGTAAGCTAGCTAGTGCATTTAATAGGGAAGAAATGAAAAAAATGGTGTCTCCTAGCACACTATATTTTGGCCTTATAGAAGTATCAAATAAATTAAAGGTAGGACACAAAACCATATCTAAGATATTATATGATTTAGTAGGGGAGAAATATGTAGAAATTTTAGTCCTCCCACTAGAGAAACAAAAAGGAGATCTAGTGGTAGGGGATTATCTAGTTTAAAAGTACACCTAGTTCATCCTAGAAGATAGTGATTCAAACATGATGTTCAATCAATCATTAGATCTATTTTTTAGAATATGGGTAGTGACAAGGTCACAAAATATGAATTGAATTATAAATTTATGTAGTTAACAATTGCATTGAAGATTTTCATTGAGCCCCTAGCCCAACCAATATAATCTCTTACTCAGTTCCCCAACAAATAAAAACATGAAGTAGTAAAAAATATTAGTAGTATGGTAAGGGATACAAACTATTAGGTTGAGGATCTTATCACAAAGGGAAATAAAGTAATTGAGCTATCAATTGACTATTATAAAACTCTAAAATATGATCAAGCATGTTTGAAGGCATCAATAAGCAAATAGAGGAAGAGATTAAAAGTTTGAACCTATTCTTCCCAAAATTGTAATTTGTTGACTTGATTGAAAATAATACCCTCATTACAAATAAGATATTGAAAAATGATGTAGAACATGATGAATTGGATAGGGTAGCCAAATTTAGAATAAGAATACTCACTGAGAGTATTATTAAGGCCAATGCTCTTTATGATAAGTCCACATATATGATCTATGACATTGAAGATTTTTTTAATTTATCATGTGAAGCAATAGATCACCAAAATCAAATACTTTCAATTCAATAGGTTTGAGACAAGTTTAAAGGGGTGGTCAAGAAAGAGTTAGCATGGGACACAACATTCAACTTGTGTTCCATCCATCGATTCATCAAGTATCATAATACACTAGATCAGATGGGGAAGACACTTAAGTATACAAGGATGAATCTAGAGAACTCTCTGATATAATGGCAGAATGTGAGATAAGTAGCCTATATTCATTTGGGCCTTATTAGGAAATTTTTTTATGAATTATATTTATAAAATTAATATATGTGATGAATAAATAATAATCTCATAATATATCTCATAGAAGAGAGTCTTAACGATAAGTTGAGAGATATGAGGGATGAGGATAATGTTGACTCATCATTTCGAGGATCACTCTCTCCTATTTATTTTACTCCCATATGAATAATTAATCATTTGACTAAAATATATGTTAGTGTGTTTTCTATAAATATGGGTTAGTTATGTATAAACTCTGATCAAACTCATTATCTGGTATCAGAGCCATTTATGGTCTTGACCTTGTGAATAATGAGAGACTATTTTTCCAAAATTTGTGCATTCTTCGAATGATGTATCCATCAATATCATTAGCTATAAATTTATGTTCTAGTGTCCACTTATGCACTAAATTTTTTGAAGACCATCAATTCAGATCAAATCTATTATGGTTTGGTCTATCGTATGTCTATTTGACTATATTTTGTGCATTGAGATTTTTTAGTTTCTACAAAGTAATAGTCTACTCAACACACATCCCAATGTATATATATCACTTGGCAAATATTTAATTCTCAAGATTATATTAGCCTTCATGAAGAGTGCAATCTAGATCTTTTTGCCATGTTATCTATGTTTTACATAGTTTGAAACTGAACCAATCAATAATATTCTATGTACCTTTGGCATCTTAGGCCAAACTTTCATTTCATGATCAACATATGCCTATAAACTACACAAATATTATGTTAGTATTTTCCATCTTCTATGTTCACTATATCTAATAGTTAAAATGGTTTTTCATAGTTGATGTAGCCTGAGGTGACTTATAAGAACATGGAAGGATATTGTAGTCTGCATGTTTTAAGCTACTAAGTGAAAGACTTAACATTGGAATATCTATTCATTAGATGCATTTGCCATGAAATGATCATAGAACCATTATTGGTGATTTACAGAGGCAAAGCCTTCACTCTATTGGTGTATCATGGTATTTTAATGTCAATTCCAATATTTTTTTAGTTCAAATTTGTTAGTATTTTGATTTACATTTCAAGAAAAGTTAGTGTGTCAAATAAATATGTATGTTATTTCAATCTCAAATCCCACACCATTTTATAATTATCATAAGTCTTTTTTATTAAATCATTTAGGTTTAAGTTTAAAATTCATTGAGTTTTTAGTTTAAGTAATTTTAGTTTATATAGTTTATCTTAGTTAATAAATGAGTCAAAATATTAAAAAGTAATTATATATTACTTTGTATGGGTTATGTATTATTATTTTCAAAATTAAAAATTCAAAAGTGTCAAAGTTTTTCTTTTTAAAGTCTTTCATATTTGTGTCAAGTCATGAATTAGAGTTGGGAGTTAAAAGTGCTTTTTTAATTATTAGTTGACTTTTGTCATTGTTACTTCAATTGTAACTAGATGCATTTTCACTTGAACACAATGTCTATATTGTGTGGAGTCAAAATAGACAAATTAAATTATATTTAAAATTTTGAAGGCAAATATTTTCATACTTGGCAAGTTAAAACATAATTGCATTTGATTGATAAAGACTTGTGGAAGATTATGAGTGGTAAAATACCAAAATGAACTAATGCAGATGAATCTATCAAGTGGGGGAAAAAAGATTGAAGAGAAATATCAATTATTGGTCTAGGGTTATTTTAATTATACGTGTATCATATAGACCTATCAAAGACCTCAAATGTTATTTGGGAAACAATGAACAAGTTGTTTGGATCACAAACAGGAAGTGTAGTATTGACCCTAAAGTATAAGCTATTTAGACATAAAATAAAAGAAGGTGACAACATGTTACAACTTATAAGTAAGTTTAGATCCATTCTAAACCAGCTAGCATGGATAAAAGTAGATGTGTTTGATGATGATTCAAATTTTGTCTTACTAAATAACATGCTAGTTAGTTATTCAAACATGGTTTTCATACTAAGAAAATTAAATCATAGCTTAGAAGATCTAATTTATTTATTGATAGATGAATAAAATAAGAATATTGGTATAGAGGAAAGTGTTATGTATGTGAAAAATACAAACAAATCCACTTCTAAGCCATAAAAACACTATGTAAAATATAGGTCTCAGAGTTCAAATAAAAGGCTTCTTTATCATTACTATATAAAACCCAGACATGGTGTTAAATATTATTTACAAAGATCACAATATCTACTTGAATAGAAATTAAAATATAATGCTCTCAATTTTTAAAAAGAGATGAAGAAAGTTATTGGGAAGTGAAACATACTTATTCAAATGATAGAACATCAGTTGGTCAAAATAGTGATGAAGAATTTTTGTACTAGATAAATATAATAGAGGATAGAGGATAAAGGAGGATGGAAGACACGTGTACCTCTCATTAGCCACTAATGATGGGGTACCATTTTGTAGTAGTGGCACTTTCTATTTTTTGCATATTTTCTATAGTATGAAATAAGAATATAAGTGTATTCATGTTCATATAATTTCCAAATGTAATCCCCTAAAAGTGTGATAGTATAAGAGATATAGACCATCAGTACTAAAGTAGGATATGTTTTTGATAAAATTAGTTGGTAGGAGTGTCCCCACTACTTCTTGATTGGTTAGGTTGATGTTCCCATA
The DNA here is from genome assembly GCA_037957365.1 of Torreya grandis. NCBI lineage: Eukaryota > Viridiplantae > Streptophyta > Pinopsida > Cupressales > Taxaceae > Torreya > Torreya grandis. Next base: position 490,369 of record JARHVA010006242.1, read on the forward strand.
TGTGTTTAATTTTTTTCCCTTTTCATGGTTGGTGTTTGATACATGTTCCAACCTTGGAGGAGGTTCCCATGATTGGTTGATAGTGTTCACATTTCTTGGTTGATTAGTTCCTATAATCAAAGTGCAAGGAAGTAACACATAAGAAGGTTAAGACATGTGTATGTTGATTAAATAGAGGATGGTGTTTCTCTGCTTGTTCATACTAAGGCGGGGGGGAATATTAAGAAAATTTAGTATGAATTATGTTTATAAAATTAATATATGTGATGAATAAATAATAATCTTAAAATATATCTCATAGAAGAGAGTCTTAAGGAGAATTTGAGAGATTTTAGGAGAGGTTGAGAGATATGAGGGATGAGGATAATGTTGACTCCTCATTTTGAGGATCACTCTCTCTTATTTATTGTACTCTCATATGATGAATTAGTCATCTAAATAAAATGTGTTAGTGTGTGTTTTTAAAATATGGGTTAGCTATGTATAAGCTTTTATCAACCTCATTAGTCCTAATGAAGATTGCATTCTAGAGATCTTCAAAAGCTTTAATCCTTATGTTGAGAAGATATGGGAAAAGAAGGATAAAGAATATTCAGAGGTTATGGTTATAGATCATATTATTTCAATAAAATAAATTATATAAAACTTATTCTTTATTGTAACAAACATTGTAAAATTACAAGTTATAAATTGCAACTATCATTTTGGTATCTCTTTTTGAGAAAGATCCATTTGTAATTTTTAAGTATCTTTTTGATAGGCTGAAAGGTTGTAAAAGTGAAACTTGTAAATTGCACTTTTATTTTAGATAAAGATTGAATTGCTTAACTTGAAAAAACTCATGTTGTAAATTGCATTTCTAGTTTTGTTAAAGTTAGATGACATATAAGTTGTAAAAGTCCAAATTGAAAATTACAAGTTAAGTTTGGCAAGTTATAACCTAAAAATACCTAAAATCTTTCAAATTTTCGAAGTGTTAGTTCATTTTTGGCACCTCATTCCATGGAAAAGACAATAGTTGAACTAAAGATAAAGATAATGTTGCATGAATATTTAATGGATTTATCCATGCCTCCAAGTGCCCAAAAGTTGCATCTTTATTGTTCTAGCCATCTAGCTCACTAAAGACGCAATTCTAGCTAAATATCATGCCATTTGCATGAGGTTTTCTATTTTTTACTTACTCTTTAACTAGGTGTAGATTTTTTTGATAAACCCTCTTTCAAGAGAGTTTTTGGTATAAATATGGGTACCATGACATAACCCATTTATCTTTTTCCTGTAGGAAAAATTATTCTACACTTTGAATAATTGATCTACATGTTTTAACCTAGAGAATGATAATAGATTAAATTTTTGCCTTCCTTGTCTATGTTATCTATGTGTATTAAAGGCTATTTTTTAAGTTTGTGAATGATTTAATTCTCGTTTTAGTTACAAAATTTCATCTATATTATTATCTTACCCTTTTCAAAATTTGTTTGATTAAACTAAAGAATTTTGTTCCTTATATGATAAGTGCCCAATATTGCCTTTGGTTTCATATTTGCATAAGTTTATGCTCAAATATAATTCAGTATGTTTATTTTTCTATTGTGTTCAAACAAGTAAAATATTAATTTCCACTAGAAATATTTGGTGTAATCACCATTTTATAGTTTTACAAATTCATTTCTAAAACTCTTTTCTTCACAATTCAAACCCTAGTTTAGGAGTAAGATCACTAAGAAGTGGAATTATGAATGAAATAGTAATATATCAATTGCATCAAACTTAATCAAAGGAATTCAACCTTATCCAAAGGTTCACCTTAATTCCACAAGATCCAAAATATTGGAGGTGATCCCATTATTTCATTATATTTCTCACAATTTTCTCATACTACCCAACACACTATCACACAAAGACAGGTGTAAAATCTAAGTGATAACGGTAATGAGTCTAGTATGCTTAACAAGAAAGCATCCCCAAGAGTTTGCTAAAGATGTTAACCAAATTTTGGATACCATAGGATAGGGTCATAAAATTCTTCTTTTGTCAATTTTTATTATCATAGTTTAAGGTAATTTTGATAAGATTAAGGTAATATCCATTCTGATCCTATGCTTGTGTAAGTTGTTTTATGTGATACTTCAAAATGGTTAAAGTGGTGCTAGGGGTTTAAGGTGACTTTTCAAGACATATTTTATGTTTAAAATTAATATCATACCCCCTATAGTCCATACATGTGCTTAAATAAGACTCATGTTGTACTTAACATCAACAAGTCACTTTTAACCTCTTATACAAGTCATTAACATGTGTAGATTGGCTAAAAAGTCACTTTAAGAGCCCAAAAAGATGAAAAATATGTATAAATGTGTATTAATATGACTTATTAATAATTATATAACACCAAGTTGGTAGGTATTTTGTGAAAAGTTAGTTTCAAATGTTGAAAAATAGTTAAAAGTAAGTTTCAACGCTTAGAGAGACTTATTACCCACTTGTACACACCAAGAAGATCCATTTTTAGGTGAAATTTTTTTAGGAGTGTCTATTAAGATTACATAGGCCAAATACATAATTTTAATGTAGGTATAAGTCCATATAATGCAAAAAACTCTTTTTCTCTCCCATCACTCCCTTGATAAGCTCACAAAGGTCAATTTCACATGCTCATTTTGTACAACACAAGGAGAGTTATTACCTAATATTTTTACCATGGGATGGGGTCCTAATTTAATTCAAATCCATTTACATATTTTTTATATTGGTGGCCCATCGTTCATGAATACTATTCAATAAGAGAGGGTACTCTAAAACTACTTATAAAACCCACATGCTCATTTGTCTCCTTAAAATGAAAGTTTCAAGCTGGTTGAATGCATGAGATAAATTTAATATGATATAAGATACATGTGTAGACATATCACATGATTTTAAAATTCCTAATTGGTATGTGTGACCTTAGGAGAATAATAAATTGCTATGTGTGCATAGTTTGTCAGCTTGATATCATAGTCTCTTGAGTGTTTTGAAGTTTTAAAAAGTTAAAAGAATGGAGTGAAGGTATTTCACCATTTTTTCACTCTTATAAATTCAATTAAAATTCCATTAATAGTTTAATTGTTCACTCCAACACTACATTCTCTAAATATGGAATAGTCTTATTATTTTGGACTGTGCATCTGACTCCAAGCATAGAGGTGAATTGAATATTTTAATCTCCCATTACCAATGTGGTGTGATGATCATGACATCATGGAAAAATTGACTAAATAATTTAATTTATAATTCCATCCTTTTTCAAGTTCAATAATCCATAAACTTGAGGCCTTGCCCATGAGTGAGATCAACTTACATACACATGCTTGCTCACTAAAACATGTCTTTAATGGGAAAAATGGAGGAAATAAGTGATGTGAAAGTGGATATAAAATGTCTTAAATTTCATACCAAACCTATATAATAGATTATTAAAGTGTTCAATATCACCACTAATCCACCAAAGTAGGTTTACATTTCATTCTTGTCATCCTCTCAATAGATTAGATTATAACTCTACCAAACATGGATATGAATCAAGGAGGTGATAAACATATAATTATCAATGTTTTTTGGAAGATAAAACCTCATAAAATAGGTTATATAAAATTATGGGTTTATTTTTAATGAAAACATGATCCAAGATGCTTGTACAAGGATGCCTAAATGACAAAAAGGCAGACCCATAAGTCTCATCTTCACATGAAATGTAATAATCCTTACATTAGAATTGAGGTTTGATGGCATAACTAAGGGTAAAAGTGATTTAAATAATTTATTTTTTATAAATTTCTAAATATTAGGTAAAAATACCCTTGGAGAGGCTTAAAACTTAGTCAAGACTTTATACAAGCCCAGAAAGCTATCTACAAGGCTACTCGAAATGCAAACTCATCTTCAAGCATTGAAAAGAAGATAGTGTGTTATGCATTGATGTTAGAGTTTTTAGGGATAATAAATTTGGTTATAAAAACTTTAAAATATCATAAAATTGATATAATTATAAATCATATTTGTAACTTGCAGTCCTACAGTCTCATCAAAGCTATAGTTAAGCTTGCCATGAACATAAGTGAAGATAGCATTAATGGTATGGTTTTGAATGAATGTTCAAGAAAATTTACAAGTTATAAGGGAGGAATTTTATCTATATAAATAATATATACTGAGTTTTATAATCACTTTATAAATCCAATAAACCCATCTCAATGACTAGCAGTCAAGGATCTAACACTACACACACATGCTTGTTTGAGAAATGCATAGATACCTATATGTTATTGAATTTTTGAGGGTTAATTAAAAGTATAAATTAATTAAGAATGTTTATAATACTTTTTTTAATATGTATATAAATTTATATATCCTTAAACTATGAATAAATGCTCAAACATAAGCTCTTAGGGTTAAGAGTGTATATATGCTCATAAACCCTAGTATGAACTGATGGGGTGTGTGGAGGGTTTAATGAATAAATATGATATATATACCATGGGATAAAGTAAATATAGGTGATAAATACCTTATTTATGGGTTTTAGATCAAAACCAAGTACTCTTACCTCTTTCACTCATGAATTTCTCTCTCTACCTCACCACACATAGTCTTATCTACCTGAGAAGCACTTTCTCAAGCTTAGAATAGTATAGATGTTTTACATGGTGACCTAAGATCATGGGGATGATAGGATATATTTTATACTTGAAATTTATGTATTGTTTCCATTGTTTAAGGGTTTATATATAATGAATCATTATTAAGATGATAAGTGTGTTTTTGGTTGCCTAGATACTAGAAGTGACCATTTGAGACAAATTGAATTATTAATAAATTTAAATGAAATATATTACCATTTAAAACACATAAAACTCAAAATTAAATCTAAGATGACCCTCACCATGGTACTTTCATGTACCTGTAACTATATGGACTCATTAAATGTTATATGTTTATGAGTTTATAGGCTTTAAATAGGGTATTTGACCTCATGATCTTATGTAAATCATTGAAGAGGATGTATAAATGTGTATTATACCTATTTAGGTCCAAAAAATAGTACATGTCACCATAAAATTTTTGATATAGGTTTGATTATTGAAGGCGGTGTGAGAAAGGGTTGTGAAGGGCTTATTTTTTGGCCATTTCTTGGTTTGACTACCTAAACAAGGCTCTAAAATCCCAAATATGGAATTAATAATGGTCAAAAGGTCTTAAAATTTAATCAAACACTTATTTGTTATTTCACAAATGTAGGAGGTCATTTGAGTAGAAACTTAGTTTCTAGATCTAGAGGCCTAATTGAAGCCTAATTAGAGAGAGGGATCAGGTGAATAAGTGCACTTCCACTCAAAGTTGGGTCATGAAATATGGCATGAAATTTTAAAACCATACTAGGTATTCAAATACATTATTATTTTTCCAAGATCATCTATACAGTGTCCTACATAAGGATCTTTGTGTGTTTTTAGGGCAATAATGATTTGAGGCCAAATGAGAGATTTAGGTACAAAATGAGATCTTGGTGACTATTTAATACATCCAAAGGAGTTGATTCAAGTCTAATAAGGTATTGAGATTCCATACATAAATATATGTTGCATTCATAATGATGAAACCAATATTTGAGCTATGTGGGCAAGAAGAGCATAGTAAGATAAATTGGGCTTAAAGACACTTAAGAGGTGTAATAATCATTAAAATGCCTACTTTGATAACTCTTAAACAAGTGAAAAGAGTCAAATACAAGATCAAAATATTAAATCAATATGACCTTATGATAAAGTGTGCCATTTTTCCATTTTCAATCCAAGAGAAGGGAAGTTGTGAAGAGGAATCCAAGGTGTCAAGTAACTAGGTGAAACTCCTACACCACTTGGAAGAAGATGAAACTTCAAGAGAAAAAAACTTGTATTTGAAGATCTAATTAAAATTTTTACAACTTCCTTATTGATTTTAACTCTTCTTGACAGTTTTCATGGCTCACTTCTATGCCCCTCTCTTTTTTAGTCTCTTTTTCTCTATAAATTGAGCCTTGATGGGCTTTGTATGGATCCTTTTTTGAGTATGGAAAATCCCTACTCAAATTAAAACTTATACTATCCCTTATAAAAATTAATCAATTTTATTATTATGTCCTTACATTATTTCAAAAAGTGTACTAGTGTGATGGTTGATGAGTGTTAGTAGAAGTCTTGGTGCTCTCTCTCATTTATCCTTTCCTACATGTTTGTAAATGGATTATATTCTTTCAGGTCACATGGTGAGTTTGATGTGGTTTTCCATAGATTTAAATTGGATTTTTAGTAATTATTTCCTTTTATATACCTCTTAATTAACCCTCTCCTTTAGTTTATTTTCAAACACCTCTATGTTGAAGCATTCATGATTTAAGTCCCTTATTTTGATAAGTGTAATTATATTCAAGCTTAATCTTTGTCCTTAAGTGCATCATGGTAAAGTGGAGGGTGTTTTTTTGGTGTATCACCTCCTTAGATAGGTTTATTTTATGTATTTTCTTTCCCTTTTCATTTGTCAAGAAATCAAGTAGTAGTAATGAACGTAACTAATACATCAAGGGGAGCTAACCCTTTAACCAAGAGGTTTGGTCCACCTAAAGGTCACCGACAACCTAATACCAATACTAATGCATAAAATAATTTGAGTGGAATTTAATAACCCTATAAAGGGTGCAAATTTTATCTATAACATGTATCACATATGGACAAGATTATTTCTATGAGTCTTTTGGAATGGAAATTATAACAAAAATGAATAGTAGGAAAGGTTTAGACATCATATGAGACCATTATTGGGGATCATCATACCCCATAACTTGAGGTTTTACACATCTCATATGAAACCAAAAATTTAGATTATGAGGGACTAGTAGAGGAAGAAACAATCATCAAATGGGTACACATGATTCTGAAGTCACAAGGGGTTTCATCCCCTATTGATTTTTGTAGGAGGTATACTCTATTTTCTTGCAAGAGTTCCCATTTTATGTCTTCATCTTATTCATTTATTTTTCCTATCCCATTTTAAAATTGGATATGATACAAAAATATTAGAATCCTAAATAACTTTCCTATCCATTGAATCGAGTTAGCTTTTAAACAATTTATAAATATAATCATTATTACATTTGTAGCATGTGGTTGTCTTTTTCTACAACTGTGGTGTTAGTTCTTCCCATATCACTCTACAAGATGCAAAGGCCTATTTAAAAATATTATTAGAAATAAAAATCATATGGTTAATAACTTATTTTCTATAATACTAAATATCAACATGAAAACTAGGGTGTTGAATAAGGTTATTCAATTATTCGATGATTTTAATATGAAACAAAAAACTTGATCTAAGATTTATTGGAGTAGATGTCTCGACTATGTAATATATCTCCATTTATTTTCCTCTTCTTAATTCATTCTTAAGGTGAGAATAGTAATCCCTAAGTTATATGTCTTTTTCTAATAAATTGGGGTTCCACTCTTTGTTACTAGTGACCACCAACTCATGCTAGTATAATTCACACATCAAGTCCTTGTGCTCCTATGTTTTATTGAGATATTAATTACATAAATCAAAATGAAATCTTATAGAGTCTCTTTCCCATGAAATCAACCAACCAATCTGAAAGTGATCCATTTTTTTTAAAAGGTATAAATCATAATATCTATGGGGAGGCCTATGTTATAATATTTCCATAAACAACTCATAAACACTAGGAAATAAATATTCAATTCCAAAAATTATTATCTCCTTTTTATTTAATTCCTCATCCTTTTCATCTATCTATTTCTTTAGTTTATTGTTTCCTTGTGTTGAAAATTGGATTTTATTTTTCTTCCTTTTATAAGTTTTAAACCAACTCACTTGAATGCTTCAACAATGTCTTGATGACATTTTATTTTAATACAATCTACATGAGTTTCACTAGGTTCTTCAATCATACCTATTTGTGTAGAAGAAGATTTAAGTTCATGGATTGTGATTGTAGGTAGCTCAAGTATATTAGTTGCATTATCCTCAAGAGTTATTACTTTAGAGGTAGTTTCTATAGTTTTTTGTGTTCCAATTACTCTTTATTAATCCTCAACTTCCACTTGAACTAATATATCTAGTCCATTTTTCCTTGCTTCTAATCCCATAATTCTAGTCCTTATAAGTTATATATTTTGATATAAAAGTAAAATATTGTCATGGTCACTCAATTATATACTATGAGGAATATGGTATATTCCCTTTCATCAATTACTAAAAACTCATCCTCCTCGTTCTCTTTAAATTAATCATTGATAGTAGTCTCTTCCTTTATTTATTCTACTTTCTTTTCTTCACTGATAATAATTTCTTATCCTATTTGGATTTTTTATTGGAAATATCTTATTCTTTCATCTCTTCTTTTACCTTATTTTCTTAAATTTATTCCTAACTACCTCCTCTTCTTCCATTTCTTCCTCTTCAGTCTAAAAATTTCCACTAGTGACTTCTTCATTACTATCATCTTCACCCAAAATTAGAGCTTCATTAGACATGTCCTCTTATAAGTAAATGTTGATTATGAATTTATTGGAATAATATGCTCATGTTCTTATTACCTTGGATCTCAATCTATGATTGTCTCTTTGGTCTACTAGATGATGCTATGAAAATATTTTTCTTTTGATCAAGTGGAGGAGATGCTACAAGTAGAGGAGTTGTTGTAGGTGATCTATGCTAAATAATATTTTATGATGGAAGATGAGGAATTACTACAAAGTGTTCCTAAGTTACATAATGTATACTAAAGGGTAAGACTCTTTTCAAAATTAATGTAATTAAAAAATGATGGGAAAGTCTTGAATGATTTCCTTTCTAAAATTATTTGGCCATTCTTATCAAAAAATGTAGAAAGTAATTAAGAATCATTAGGGTATGTCCATGACTTAAATGAATCAATAAATAAAAATAATGGGTATATAAAATATACATACTACCTTCCCTTATGAATTATTTTATGACAAATATGGCCATTTGATGCCAAGGGATAGGGAAAGACAACATTCTCATGCCTTGATAGTCAAATTATAAATTGTCTCTTGGCTTAGTGAATCTTACCTAGAATATGTAGTGACATGTATTTCTATCCATTATTCACCTACAACATGTAAATCGGTTGCTTGTAATATAAATTATTCTCTTAGGAATATTTATATTCCCTTAAAATTTGCTTTGTCAATCATCAAGGTTTAGGAAAAATATTGTACTATTCTCAAATCATATTCTGTCAGACTCTTTACATAGACCATCCATCCTAAAACATCAAGAAGGGATATTATCCCTAGGTTATTCCATAGTATTGTGTGGTTTGTGTTTTCCATGAGATATATCTCCTCCCATTATTATATGTTTTCTTCATTATTTTCATCTTTATAGTTTATGGTGGTTCAAAAAACAACATAGTCTTTTTTAGGAAGCAAAATGTCATTTTTGGAAGGGTTGAGTGTGAATTGATAACAAATTTTCATCATTCCACTAATTTAATTATATAAGTGTAATTAGGTTTCCTTTGTTGGTTGATGTGCTACATGTATGGTGTGTCTTTAGAGAGTACATGTGCATGGTGACATTGAGTACACCCTCCCAATGTAAAATCTTCAATTGGCCTCAAGTGCTAATGATGAGAAAATAAGGTACATGTAGGAAATGAGGTGAGAGAAAAGTGAAGTGAAATCAATGGGTTAATATGATGTTAGATAATGACAAGCCATTAGGATGAAGTGGGAGAGAATGTAATGACATTTTTGTGGAAAGGTGTGTTTTTTTTTTAAAATTGAGTGATCATAAAAAGTCATATAATAGTAATAATAAATAATCATATCAAAACAAGCTATAAGATTAATACGTATTATTATAGATTCTAATAAGTACTTGGTACATTGTATTGGTTTGATCAATAGAATTATTTATGGTGGATGGATAATGGTACTTTAATAGATATCCTCTTTCAAGAGTCATTAAATGGATGAAATTTAGACATAGGATAATTGAGAGCTTATGACAAAAAAAATTCCTTTGAGACTTTATCCATAAAATGTTGAAGAGAGGTTTTATTGTACCAATCTTGTGAAAAAATTTATGTGGGAATGTTTAGTTTTACTTTGAGTTCTCAACCTTATATGCTAAGTGTTGTCCCCCAAAAATATCACTCATTTTTGGGACAACATTTGAACTATTTTGGTCCTACAGACCAAAATTGTCTCTTCCCTTTTCAAAATTTGTCATGGGAATTCAAATTCCTCATTTTTCAAGCTTCTCAAAAATCTACAGACTCTGCAGGCTAGAATCTACAGACTCTACAGGCTAGAATCTAAAGACTCAGTAGGAAGAGAAATCTACAAACTTGGTTTCTACAGACTCTACAAGAAGGTTTATTTCCATAGGTTCAAAGGCTTCTACAAGTGGGTTCAACCAAAAGAATCAGTTTCTAACACTTGGTCATTTTTAGAATTGTTTCAGTACCTTGGTTCAAACAAAAATCTCCATCAGCAAGCATCAACAATAGGTTCAACATTTGGTTCATCCTTTGTTTCAATGTCAAATGGTTCAAAGCAGGTTCAATCAAGCAATTCAAAACTTTGTTTCACTCCTTTGGTTCAATCAAATGGCTTGTTAGTCGGTTCAAGGCTTTGTTTGAATCATTGAACCAAAACTTGGTTGAATGGTTGGTACAACATCTTTTGGTTCAACGGTTAGTTCATCGCTTCAGTTCAATCAAATGAACCATCGGCTTCAACCATTTTGGTTTAAAGCCTTGGTTCAACGAAGAGGTTCAAATCCTTTGTTCAACATTTGGTTCAACCAAGTTGTTCAACCAAGCGGTTCAATGCCTTGGTTCAATAGGGTGGTTTAACAGCTTGGTTCAAAGGAGTGATCCAATGTAAAAGTTCAAAGAGCCTCCTGAAGGACAAGTGCCTTTGCAAAGGGCACTTGGTGAAAAAAAACCCTTTGAAAGGGTCATTTTTGAAGAAGGCCACAAAGGTAAATTCCTTCAGAAATTTTGTTTAAGGCAGATAATCATAATTCTTTTAGACTTTTGTCTAAAGGAATTCCTTCAGACAAAAAGTCTGAAGGAATTCAGGAAAGTAACTGTGGGCAAAAAGCTTGAAGAAATTTACAAATAAATAAAGGCAAAGTGATTGAACATTTCATGGACTTTTTGTCTGCGGGAAATTTCTGTGGACTTTTTGTTCGTGGGAATTTGTCCCCAAACTTTTTGTCTGCAGGAATTTACCCGCGGAAAAACCCCGGGGAAAATACCCATGGCAATTGTCCACAGGAAAGCCTGATGAATAGACCACTAAAGGACCTCAAAGGGTAGGTGCCCTTGTAGGGGACTTTCAACTGCCAAATAGAAGGACACTTCCCCAAAGCTGAAGGGTCACCTTCCCTTTAGGAAGATGTAAAACAAGAAGCTTGAAGGTCATTCAAAGATCATTTATTAAGACCTAAAAGGGTGATTTATTTCCAAAAAAGTGCCAAATAAGAAAGTCAAAAAAGGAAAAAGGGGTGATGCACCTGAAGATGTAAAATTCAAGACAGTGAACTAGCCATTGAAAACATAGTGACGGGCATGTGAACATCAATTTTAAAGCTCATAAAATAGCCATTGATCCTTTGAATCTACAGACCCAAATGCATTCACAGACTTCAAGGCCAAGACCAGTAGAAAGTAAGGAAGGAACAAAATAGCAAATTGAATACAGGACCCAATTTAATTAACTAGGAAAGGAGGAATGATGAAGGTAGGATTAGATCACCAGGTGGACATTGAAATTTGTAAACTTTCAATAGTGTGACTTGTTTCTCTGCATTGATAAAATCAAATGGGTAAATGCCCCTAAGTTATAGCCTATCTTCTTAATAGATTCTAACGCAATATGATGTGTTATTGTTCCCGAGTCCTTCTTGAAGAGGCTATATAAGGGACTCTCTTCTATTGTAAAGGGATCTCTTTTTAGACAATTAGAACGAAAGTCTACCCAAATTGAAAGATACTTCTGAGACTTTGAGCTCAGTTTGTTTATCATATTTTGTTATTGGAATAAGAAATCAAGTGGTTTTTAAGACTTTGTGCTATAATATCTTTGTTGTTGAGGGAACTATTCTTATGTCTTTTTCCTTAATATATCTTTTGTTCCTTTAATTCAACAAGCATAATTAGTGACAGCAGTCAAGGTGTCCTGAAGAGTCAACTATGGAGAGACTTTATGCCCCCATAATTTCCTTTAGTGTGTTTTCTTTTCATTTATATATAAAGGACCTTGGGGTGACTTTGTGCCCTCATTATCCTTTGTATCTTACTCTTGAGCAATTCAGGCATAGACTTTGTGTTGCATCTCGATTTGTTGGTTATTACATCCTTTGTTACATTTTGTTGTTACCACCTGGAGTATTCTTGTGGCTTGTTGAATAGTACTTTTGAAAGAAGAGGAGTGATTTCTATCATTCTCCTTGAGTTTCTCCTTTGATCCACACACATCATCTCTGAAGAAAGAGAGATGGATGGTTTATCCTACCCTTGAGTATTATTTTCTGTTTATATATATATATATATATATATATATATATATATATATATATATATATATATATATATATATATAGGGAACCTTCCCTTGATGAGAGGAGAGATTAGTCCCCTTCTGATGTGGTAAACCTACACATTTGGATGATTAGTCTTCCTACTTTGGCTGATCAGACCTATTTTGTTTATCATTACGTTGATTGACAAAATATTCAACCAATAGTTTTTGGCAACTCCGCTGGGGATATAGTTATGTACATTATGAAACCTCAAGTTTTATATTGAAACATCACTTGGATGTAACCCATTATCATTATAACCCTTATCCATTACAGACTCTAGCAACTCCATTTCACGTGTTACCCATTATCCATTTATAATATATCCATTCACCTCCACACTAACCGGGAAAGAATGCATAGTTTAAAGCCTCAAGCTTTAACTGAAGCAAGGTCAATTCTTTTCCATTTTTGTTTCACAATCTGGCAGATTTAAGGTATACATGAAGCCAAAGGGTTAAAGGTATCATTGACCCTGTATTTGAGTTAGTACAATAAAGTGATTTTGATCTATTTCCTTCACCATCTCATCTCCAATGAAGCAAGAGATTTCCTCTTACTAAAGTCAGATCTCCATTACCAGATGAAGTATCTAATTTTGATATTGATAAAGCTTTGCCAATAATTACACCTCTAAGATTTTTTATCCCTCCTTTTCATAATCCTATAATGGCAGTTCAAGGCCCCTGGGGTAATGCTTTTGATCCTCTCAATCTTACTCCACCTCTACATGAGCTTCCACACATTTCAAAGAAGAATTTCCCCAAATTCTATGGGGATGGGAAAGTTCATCCTAATTAACACATTGCAGCCTTCAGCATAGCTTGTGGAGTAATCGGAGTAGAATTTGAAGATGTAGCAGTTAGGTTATTTGTAGAAACATTACAAGGTGCTATTGCATATTAGTTTTATTATCTACAGACTCGATCAGTGACTGATTGGAATACTCTCAAAGCTAAGTTTGAAGCCAGATTCAAACCTACAAAAGATGCACATGCACTTCTGGCTCAACTTACATAGATGAAGAAAGAGCCTTATGGGCCAATGAGGGACTTCATAGCCAAATTTGACAAACTAAGGAACAAAATTCCTGTAATAGCTCGACCTATAGCTGAGAATCTTAAATTCTTTTTCATTAATTCTTATTTACCTAAAGTCAATTTTCTTTTGAGATGTGTTGGTCAAATAGATCTTGATTCAGCTCAACTTTTGGCCACTGAGGTAGAAGATGATCTCATCTTAGCAGGGAAGATAAAAAGAGATCTAAACAAAAATAGATCTTCATCATCTTTTGAATATGCATGTATAGGCACCACTGATCCAATGGTGTAAAAGCTGGAAAATGAAGTGCTAGCCTTGCAAAAGCAAATGGCACAAGGAATGTCTTTTGCTCCTTCATATAGAAGGACATTCCCAAATCAATCATATCAGGGCAATGCTACCAGGAATCAAGGGCAATAGAATTGCCTTCATCCCCCACAAGGGAAACTTGCCTTGGAAGCTCCTCTAACCAATTCAACAATGGGATATCTTGAAATAGAATCTGAGTTCTCTTTCTAGCCTAAATTGAATCAAGAAAATGATGTTGATCTCCTTAAAGATGATCAAGAAGAATCAAGTGGCGACTCCCACATTGGTTTCTTGAACTACCAAGATGAACCCAAAAGTAAAGGAGAAGCTATTGATGGATCATATGTAGTGTTTACCAGGTCCAAGAACTAATAAGTCCAAAAAGCTGATAAAGGGAAGATAGAGGAGCAACCTCAAATAGTAATTACAATTGCTAAGTGGGGAACCACTCTACCTTTTCAGTCAAAGGATCTGGTGATCACCCAAAATGTAAGTACATCAATTTCACCTTCACCTTCTACTCCCATTTCACAAACCATGCCTCCTCCCATCCCTCCTAAAACCCAAAAGGTTGAAATGATTTCCTCTGTTCCTAGTCTAATTCAGCCATTTGACATAATTCATCATGTCAAAAAGACCAAAATACAAATGTCTGAATTTGAATACTTGCAGTCCAATCCTGATCAATTGGATAAGTTGGTCCAATGTATCAAGAACCAAACCATCCCTGTAGGGCAAAAAGCTAAAAAGATAATTCTTGATTACCCAAAGAACATGTCCATTCCAAATAATCTTATCTTTACCCCTCCAGCTGCCCCTGGGAAAATAAAACCTTTCTATGTTTCCTGTTAATAAATGGTTATCAACTCAATAATTGCATCATTGATTCCAAGGTATCTGACAATGTCATGCTTGCTAAATTATCTGAGTCTCTAGGTCTCACACTAACCAAGACATTTGGGAGATGTTTCTCCATGGAGAACAAGCAAGTACCATTGCTGGGGCAAATTAAAGATGCCCAATTTGCATTGGCAGCCTTTCTAGACAAGAGAATCAGGATGACTGTCTTGGTGGCTGACGTCCCAAAATCCTATGGAATTTTTATTGGATGAAATTTATGCAAGGATGTGGGAGGAGAACTAAGCATGGACCTATCTGAAGGAAGGATCCCTGTCCAAGGCATAATGAAGAGATTGCTCCCTGAAAAGGAGGCAAAATACGTGGTCATCCAAACATCAGCCCCTACAACACAAATTTTGTTTGAGTCTTCAGGCAGGGGTAATTATTTATTTACTATAGAGGATGTTCATGTTTATATAGATGAAATTCCTATAGTTGACAATCCAAGAATTGATCCAAACAAGACTTCAGGAGAATTGGTAGGGCACAGTACAAATAAGGAAAGATCTTCTATCTCTAATGAAGAGAATTCTGATAGGAGATCAGCTTTTGATGATGACAACAATTTTTCCACCAATGATGAAGTTGGGACTATGTTGATATCTCCTTAAGGAGATATTCTTCCTTCATGAAATTTCAAGTTAGCAACACCAACAATACAACTGGGTGTGAATCTTTGTTACTTGAATTGAAGATTGCTTAAGATGAAGAAGTCAAACTCCTTCACATCAAAAGAGATGTTAATTTGATAGTTTGTCAAGAGTTTGATGTGGACAATATAATCATATTTTGAACTAAAATAGAAGAAAAACCAATTATGGTAATGGACCATGCTACTACAAATCAAAATCAGGTGAAGGAACCCTTCACCAAGAAAGTAAGGAGTTATGGTTTCTAGTTTGAAGACCACATCCTGCCTTGGAATAAGAAGAAGAAAAGGCCAAGAGGAAGACACAAAGAATTGGTTTCCTGGTGGAGAGCTATATTCAGCCATCACCATTTCTAGGGGCAAAATGTCTTCTTGTTGGTTTATCAAAATAGATCACTATTTTCACTGTCTCCCAAGAAACAGCATCTGAAACACTTCAACTCTTGAAATATCAGATAATTACATTTGTATATATGTATATTTGTACAATTTTTAATTTTGTTTTGTTTTTTTTGTTTCCATTTTTTATGCCTTTCATTTTTGGGTAGCATGACTCCATAACCCAATGGTACACATGAAGACACTAGAGATTCTAGATTCTACTCCTTTCAATTCTTTTTGCAATTGACAAAAGTTCCCCAACTGGAGCTAGATGTTGTCCCCCAAAAATATCACTCATTATTGGGATAAAATTTGAACTATTTTGGTCCTACAGACCAAAATTGTCTCTTCCCTTTTCAAAATTTGTCATGGGAATTCAAATTCCTCATTTTTCAAGCTTCTCAAAAATCTACGGACTCTATAGACTAGAATCTATAGACTCTATAGGCTAGAATCTACAGACTCTATAGGCTAGAATCTATGGACTCAGTAAGAAGAGAAATCTATGGACTTGGTTTCTATAGACTCTATAGGTAGGTTTATTTCCATAGGTTCAAAGGCTTCTGCAGGCGGGTTCAACCAAAAGAATCAATTTCTAACACTTGGTCATTTTCAGAATTATTTTAGTACCTTGGTTCAAACAAAAATCTCCATCGGCAAGAATCAATAGTAGGTTCAACATTTGGTTCATCCTTTGGTTCAACGTCAAATGGTACAAAATTAGGTTTAATAAATTGGTTTAATGCTTTGTTTCACTCCTTTGGTTTAATCAAATGGTTCGTTAGTCAGTTTAAGGCTTTGTTTAAACCGTTGAACCAAAACTTGGTTTAACATCTTTTGGTTCAATGGTTAGTCCATTACTTCAGTTCAATCAAATGAACCATCAGCTTAAACCATCAACTTGAACCATTTTGGTTCAAAGCCTTGGTCCAACATTGGGTTCAACCAAGTGGTTCAACGCCTTAGTTCAACAGAGTGGTTCAATAGCTTGGTTCAAAGGAGTGATCCAATGTAAAAGTTCAAAGAGCCTCCCAAAGGATAAGTGCCCTTATGGAGGGCACTTGGTTGACAAAAAAACCCTTTGTAAGGGTCATTTTTGAAGAAGGCCACAAAGGTAAATTCCTTTAGAAATTTTGTTTAAGGTAGATAGTCATAATTCTTTTAGACTTTTGTCCAAAGGAATTCCTTCGAACAAAAAGTCTGAAGGAATTTGGGAAAGCAGCTGTGGGCAGAAAGCCCAAAGAAATTTTCAAAGAAACAAAAGCAAAGTGATTGAACATTCTATGAACTTTTTGTCTGCAGGAAATTTCCATGGACTTTTTTTCCGCAGGAATTTGTCCCCAGACTTTTTGCCCATAGGAATTTACCTATGGAAAAAGTCTGGGGAAAATAATCATAGGAATTGTCCATAGGAAAGCCTGATGAATAGCCCACTAAAGAAAAGGCTGCTGAAGGACCCTGAAGGGTAGGTGCCCTTACGGGGGACTTTTAGTTGCCGAATAGAAGGACACTTCCCCGAAGATGAAGGGTCGCCTTCCCTTCGGGAAGATGTAAAACAAGAAGCCCGAAGGCCATTCAAAGATTATTTATTAAGGCCCAAAAGGACAGTTTATTTCCAAAAAAGTGCCAAAAAATAAATTCAAAAAAGGACAAAGGGGCGACGTGCTCGAAGACATCAAATTCAAGATAGTGAACTAGTCGTTGAAAACATAGTAACGAGTGTGTGAACGTCAATTTTAAAGATCATAAAATAGTTGTTGATCCTTTGAATCTACAGACCTAAATGCATTCACAGACTTTAAGGCCAAGACCAATAGAAAGTGAGGAAGGAATAGAACAACAAATTGAATCTAGGACCCAATTCAATTAACTAGGAAAGGAGGAATGATGAAGGTAGGATCAAATCGCCAAGTGGACATTGAAAGTTGTAAACTTTTAATAGCGTGACTTGTTTCTCTACATTGATAATATCAAATTGGTAAACGCCCCTAAGTTTTAGCCTATCTTCTTAACAGATTCCAATGCAATATGATGTGTTATTATTCCCGAGTCCTTCTTAAAGAGGCTATATAAGGGACTCTCTTCTATTGTAAAGGGATCTCTTTTTTGACAATCAGAATGAAACTCTACCCAAATTGAAAGACACTTCTGAGACTTTGGGCTCAATTTGTTTATCATATTTTGTTATTGGAATAAGAAAGCAAGTTGATTTTTAGACTTTGTGTTGTAATATCTTTGTTGTTGAGGGAACTATTCTTATGTCTTTTTCCTTAATATATCTTATGTTCCTTTAATTCAACAAGAAAAATTAGTGACAATAGTCAATAAGGTGTCCTAAAGAGTGAACTGTGGAGAGACTTTGTGCCCCCATAATTGTATTTAGTGTGTTTTCTTTTCATTTATGTGTAAAGGACCTTGGGGCGACTTTGTGCTCTCATTGTCCTTCATATCTTACTCTTGAGCAATTTAGGCATAGACTTTGTGCTGCATCACGATTTGCTAGTTATTACATCCTTTTTTACATTTTGATATTACTACTTGGAGCATTCTTGTGGCTTGTTGAATAGTACTTTTGAAAGAAGAGGAGTGATTTCTATCATTCTCCTTGAGTTTCTCCTTTGATCTGCACACATCATCTATGAAGAAAGAGAGATGGATGGTTTATCCTACCCTTGAGTTTTATTTTCTATTTATATATATATATATATATATATATATATATATAGCCTATCTATAGGGAACCTCCCCTTGATGAGAGGAGAGATCAGTCCCCTTCTGATGTGGTAAACCTACACATTTGGATGACTAATCTTCCTAGTTTGGCTGATCAGACCTATTTTGTTTATCAGTATGCTGATCGACAAAATATTCAACCAACACTAAGATCATCATGAAATTATATAAAACCCCTAAGGATAATCTCATGTGATCAACAAATAATGAACTAGGTTTGGAAGGCTATAGGTAATTGCTAGTGATGACAACTTTGCAAAAAGGAAAGATGTAGTAGTGTTTGTAGGTGAATTTTATGAACTTACAGTAACTTTTGTATATACAAACATTCTTAGCAAAATAGAAACAAATATCTGATCACTTCACCTTTGTGATAATTATATATGGAAAATATTTGAACTACTAATAAAATGAGGATCCATCTTGATAAAGGACTCTAGTAAATGTTGTAGGTCTAAATAGATTTTCATGTAGATGTTATAGGTCATATCTTTACCTATAGGTTTAAATGTTACATGAAGTGAAGATGTTTATTTATAGGCTTGGATTTTGATGTTATAGATTCTTACATGCAAGTTTGGATGTTACAGGTGTAGATGCTATAGGTTTAAATTTTCCTTGTAGAAATAAAAAGTGGGCCTATATCAACTTAAAGTTGACCTGGAAAAACTAGAAGTTAGTAGTGACTTATATAAGATGACTTTTATTATTATTTTTATACTAGGTAGTCAACAAGCTAATTTTTCACCTTGGTATTTTTAATTTTTGTTATTTTTTACATTTTTTTCTTTCTTTATTATTTTAACTTTTACACCTAAGTGGTCAAATAATTTTGTTTTCCACTCAACCCTTTTCATGTACTTCTGGCCATCCATCAAGGTGGTTTTTGACCAAAACTATCATGTGTGATGTACTTAACCTAGATAAATGGGACTCAAATGTCTTATCTAGATGTCATCAATTCATAATGATGAATCATCAATTTGTTTAGAGTTTCTATCTAATATATAATTGATTCTCATGTCTATACAAGGTTGGTCCTTAAACATGAGCTTTTGAATAAACTCCTCTTTGGACAGAGGTTTATTTTATAATTTGAGATGGTGTTCATTGACCATCAAATTTAATTTGATCAACTCAATTATGCATAACTTGAATACTCTATTTTCAAAAACCTTTTATATCTCATAAGGACCTAACCATCTAGCCTAAAGTTTACCTTTATTTTCTTTGTATTTAGATTCAAAAAGTAATGCCCAATCACCTAGTTATAAATTCTTTATTTGAATTGATTTATCATACCATTTGATCCTTTATTATTGAATTATTTTGTATGATGTAAAGTATCTCTTCTAATTTCATCAATATATTTGAGTTGCAAGACGCTTTGATTTTCTATTTTCATGAAATACATGCTAATAACCTTCTTAAAATAGACCAAATCATAGTGTTTGAATCATATGGTTGTCTTCCAAGTGGCCATATAATCCCATACAATCTACAGAAGATGTTCTACCCAATCATGGAAGTGTATAGCTACTATCTTAGTAAGGATGTTCTATATCTCCCTTTTAATGACCTATACTTAGACATTGGATTGTGGATGATATAGAGTAGAATTATTATGCCTGAATTCATACTCTCAAACAAGGTTTGAAATTATATCATACATGAAATATGGACCTTGATAGGATAATATCTATTGTAGAAATCCATATCTTATAATGATTTCCTCATAAATGAATTATACTACCTTTTCATCTGATGCATGAGTCAAAGCATGAACTTATACCCATTTGGTGAGGTAGTTTGTACATACTAAAATATAATCCTTACCTTGATAAGGTGGGTATATTCAGATAATGAGTTCAATCCCCCACTTTTCAAAGAGTTCCAAGTTTATATGAGGCTGATGTGGCATCTCATCTAAACAAATGGGTTTTCCCATATGTTGGCATCTATCACATTGGTGAGTGTATGTAAAACATCTATTTTAAATAGTTATAATAACTAGGCCAATAATAACTAGTTATAAGGATTTTTTAAGATGTCTTCTTTGCTAAAAAATGACCCCCACATGTTCAATCATGACATGCTCAAATGATATCAAGCACTTAATCATCTCTCATATATCTCATGATTATATTAGGTCTAATATGAAATAAGTATCCATAAATCCAATAATATAGGATGTTTTAACCACCAAATTTTGTTTTTCATTGGGATAAAAATGTGTAGGAGTCTAACTTGTAAATAAATAGTTAGTAATATATTCAAACCAAAGAGTGTTAATAGTTAAATAAAAAATATGTTTATCATAAAAATATTCATATATTGGTGGACTAGTTTCATCAAGATGTAATCTAGACAAAAAATATACAACTATATTATATTTATCAAGCCTATCCATAATGGTAATGTGAAATTCATGTAACAATAATAGACATTTAATTATCGTACCTATTACAACTAGTTTATCATTAAATATTTAATAATAACATGATTAGTAGGAATTGATATAGGATAACTGGTAATGTAACGTTAGAATTTGTTTATAGCATACACTACCACAAGGAAACCCTTTGTGACTATGTAGTTCAACTCCACATGTTGTAGATTATTGCTAGTGAAATGGATAGTGTACTTGAGTGACCCTTTTTTTTTCCCAATGACTATCCCAAGTGTTGTGTTTGATTCATCCGTATAAATATGCAAGGATAGTTTCCAATCTAGACCACTCAACATGTGTTTTGTCATAAGTAATTCTTTGATATTTTGAAAGGATTTATATCCTGCATTAGTCCATTCAAAATTAGTGGATTTTCCTCTCAAAACAAATAATGGATTTGTTATTTTGCTAAAGTCCTTGTTGAACCTATGGTAATCTCCATCATGTCCTAGAAAGCTTTGTACATTTCATTTTTTTTTTGCTATGGTAAAGTGTTTGATTAACTCTATATTAGTAGGGTCTAACTCATTTCCTAAGTTTTAAATATGGTATCCCAATACAATTCCTTCTTGCATAAGCATTTAACACTTATCATGACTCAATTTCAAGCTATTATCTTGACAACATTAGAGAAATTTCTCCAAGTTTTTAAGGGATTATTTTTATGTGTCCCCATAGATCATGAATTAATCTATGTATATTTCAACACAATCATAATATAAATTAACCAAAATGCTCAAGACTTCTCTTTGGAAGGTGGTAGGATCATTTCATATCCCAAATTATAATACCAAGTAAGCTTAATAACCCCAATGACATGTGAATGTTTTATTATCTTGGTCTTGTGGGTAAATTATGATCTAGTTATATTTATTGAATCCATATAAGAAATATAAATACTTATTTCTAGAAAGGGTGTCAATAACTTGGTCAATGAATGGGAGAGGAAAGTGATTTCTCCTTGAGATAATGTTTATCTATTTTTATTCCATAAATATTTCATTTTCCATTATTATTTAGAATAAAAAAAATTGGATAAACCCATTAGTTGTCAGAAATGGGGTATATTAAGCATGCATCAAGGATTTTTTGTAGTTTACTTCTTACAATTTCTTGGATAACAAGGTTTTCATTCTTGGATGTTTTCTAATGGGGTTTAGATCTTCCTTGATGTATATATGATGAGTGAAATGTCTATGTGTAACCCATAAATATGATGATAGTACCATGTAAATGTAATTTTATGTTTTTGAAGCATGGTGACTATAAGGATTTATTGTTGGGAATCTAAATTATTGTTTGTATTAAGGGATATTCACAATAGTAAATACACTAGTTTTGATAAGGATTTCATGGATTCAATGTTTCCTAAAAGAGTGACAAGGTAGAAATTATGTGGTAGGAGATGATGAAAATCATTAATATCATTTTTTCATCTTAGGTGTCTTATTAAGGAAAAATATTAGAAAGTTGACAATGTGTGCATGCAAGAATGTTATTAGTATGATGATCTATTATTTACATGTTTTGTATGGCATTAAAAATAATTTCATCTTCTTATTATTCTTGTAGTAAAGGGTTACATTCAATGGTGAGAAAGATTTTTTAGGGAACATGGTCATCATAATCCACTTATACTAATGGATATTTTTCTCCATTTGATGAAGGTTGGGTAGGTGGATACAAAATCAATTTATTTATGGTATTACCATTGGAACTGAGCAAGTTTTTAGACTTGAAACTAATGAATGCATTAGTTGTACCTAGCCAAGGTCTACCTAAGATCATATGTAATCTACCTAATTTCTATTTGGGTTGTAATATAAATGAAATTAATGAGATATTCCTATGAGTCTATTATTTTAACAATGTTCTCTTTGACTCCTTTAAGTTTTATAGTTGAATGATTAGCCATCTTTAAAATAGTGGGTATCTCTCAAAGGCCTATAAGTGTCATTTTTATAATGTTTTATTTAGTCATGACATTATTGGCTTTTCCTAAATAAATTAAAATATTTATAATGAGGGTTACATTGATGTAAACATCCACAATTGGACCATGTGGATTAAATTATTTGGTTGAGATGATGTTTCCCAACATGATATCCATAAGTTGTCTAACCATGAGAACACTCTTGGGTTCCTTTCATTTCCAACTAGGTTTATTAAGGTATAATTATAAGATAGCATTATTATAATTGAGAACATACTTAATTACTTGGAATAAATGTATTTTAAACACATATTTTTTAGTTGACCTACAAAATCAAACTTTGACTCTGGTTCTTATTTTTATAGATTGAGTATCTTCAAAAAAAGAGGACTAGTTAGTGTTATTTGTTTGGTGGATATGTTGGGTTCAAGATTAGGATTTTTATTGGATGGTTATGAGTTAGTTGGTGTGTTGTATATCTCATCAAGAGGCTTTATTATTATGGGTGGATTGGGATTGGAATATTCTTTCTTGAACTAAGTTGAACATTGTAAACTTCTACTAAATAAGTGGGGTAAGTTATAACATCATTAATATATGTTCGTTATACCAAATTATTATTGAGATTGGTTATAGGATTGGTATGAAATTGTGGGGATATTGGTGGAGGTGGATGTGGAGTGGGAGTTCTTGTAATTTATATTGGATTTTTTTATAGGTGGGGTTGTTGAAATTATTGAAAGGCAATTTTTTGGTTTACCTAGATCTAATTCCCTCACCATAGATAATATCATTATATAGAGTGTGGATTCCAATAATAAGTCTTATTTTGTTATTTCCATGGTTATTTTTATTACAAAAAATTATTTTTAGATTGAGGGATTTTCCAATTCCAATTATGATTTTGGGATTTTTGTTGTGATGGTTGAATCTAGGAAGTAGATTTGTGTCAATTAAGAGAAGTTTAAAATTGTGAATTGAAATATATAGAACTAGATTACATACCTAAATTATAAAGTCTTTATATCCATGGTTTACATTGGCCAACATAGAATATTTACTCTTCATCTCCTACAATGGCATGAATCTCCAATATCTTCTTTTATTATTCTCCCTACTTTGACACAAGAAACATGACATTTACAATCATTTATATTATTGTGGTAGTTTGGATAGAATATATTCAAGGCTTACAAATTATCTTATTTATTCATCCATATGTGTAATGTATCCAACTACATACACCGAATATTTTAAAACTTTATCATTTACTAACACTTTCTTTATTGTAGAAACTTTTTGATTTTCAATATCTTAAGTGTGCCTCTTAAAGGTTGTATCAAGAAAGGGGTGGGTAGAATAATGGTGCTTCACTAGAGACATTTTTTTTTATTTATCATACTTTTATCCACTACATTTCCCCTAGAATTAATTATTGAATAAATTTTCCTCCTAATATCCCCTAGATAAACTAAGACATATATTTTTTGACTATATGGACTTGGGTTGATGTATTATATTTCATATCATACCAAAATTCAAACTAGGTCATCCCAAGTTGACATATTCTGAAAGTCACAGTGCATGACTCACAACTACGTTAGCCTAGGTCAACCTAGTTTAAGGGTAAACAATAAATTCTAAATCATGTAGAGATGGTTAAATATTATCATCTAATATTAAATAATGGTTTAGGATCATATATAATTATAAATAAAAGTCCCATTTCAATCTAATAGAGAGGAACATTTAGTTTTTCACTATTATTGCTCATAATTCTGCTTTAGTCTAGTTTAGAAAATCCATTGCTTAGATCTTAGCTTGAAGGTAAATAAATTGTATTTTGAAGTTTTTTATGGAATTAGGATAAGTATTTTATCCTAGATATGATTTCAACCATTTTTATCCTTACAACCACAATAATCTCTTGTCATGCACAATTAGCCAAGGGAGAGATTGAATCTCAACAGGTTTTGTTCAAGGTAAGTATTTATAACTCTATCTCTTTCATATGATAAATATATTTCATAATTAATATATTGAATGTATTTGTAAACCCTTGTTTGAATATCCTCCATGGGTTTATTCAAACTTGTCATTTTCCACTCTAGGTAACATAGGCCTTTATTTTACCACCATGGTTCCTTACCCTTTTTAATTTTGTTTTAACCATCCCCCTTAGTTGTGTTGGAATAATTGGTAACACTAGATTATATTATTTCCATTATTAGAGATCTAGTTAGGGTTACTACACTATATTTATTTCCTAAAGGATTTATAACCTTCTCCATTGATGTTGTGTGATAAGTGTTCCTCTAGATAGGTTTAGCAGATTCAATTGGTCATACCCTAATATAACTAAGTATCCAGTGGATTTTAATTTATTTAACTTATTAAATTTTAGATATATTAGTTAGGATAATTACAATTCTATCTAAATTCATTTAATACATTCTATTGAACCCAATTTGAACTAACTTTTTTTTTCAACAAACTTTATTAGTGCAAGTCAATACAATGTTATTTCTCTATATTTTTCAACATAATACATCAATGTGGGTTGATCCAGTCTAAATTTTATGTATTTTAAATAAAAAATACATTAGTGTGGATCAATATCATTTTACTCATCTATGTTTTTCTTCAATAAGCTATATTGACATAGGGTAATCTAGTTTAATTTTCTATACTTTTCTATTTTAGCCAATTTTATTGTACATCCTTGATCTAGTTTTATTTATCTTATTTTTTTTTATATATTTTATGAAAACTATATTGATCTAGGTTGATCTAATCTAATTACTTTATTTTCTAGGAAACCACATCGACATAGGTCGATACAATGTTAATTTTATGTTTTTATGACAAGCTACTCTAACAAAGGATGATCCAATTTTTACACTCGTATCTACATTATTTCCAATCAGTATATTACATTGTACAAGGCTGACATATTTCTATATTTAAGAAAATATTTTTCATAATATATCCACCCAATTTGATATAATTTTATTTTATAGTCAATTATATTAAGAAAATAGTACATTCTATCAAAATTAATTATATACAAAAAATTATATCGACCTAGGCTGATATAGTTATAAATTCATTTTCTTTTCCTATTAAATTATATTGACCCTGATCGATATAGTTATATATTTACATTTGTTTTTATTAAATTTTATTGACCCTATCCAATCCAATTTGTTCTATTTATATTGTCTGAACAAACTACACGACTTACAATGATATAATTATGTGTTTTTATTTTTCACATAAGTAAGGAAAACAAACTTTCTATTTTAGTAATTAATGAAAAATTTACATTCAAGTTGACTTCCTATTTATTTTCATTCAATAAAAAGTATACATATATTTTCAACATTAATTTTCACCTTTTATTTTCTCTTTATTTGATTTTCACCATAAATTAAATTCTGACAATTTTTAAACTACTTAACTACTATCATGAAGGGATAAGTAATGATTTATTTACAATCCTTGTCTATTATTTATATACATTATGGAATAGAGGGATTAACCCAATACTCATATCCATATCACACAACTAAATATAAACTTTAGCTTCTATCTACTTCATGGTATTTATGAAACACCTAGGATTCCCCTTTTTATTGAACCTTAGGAAGCCAACCATCCATTTGATTTTTTAGTGCACCAATTAGTGGATAGCCTAGGGAAGTTACTCTAATCTTACCCTTAAAATTGGGCTTAGTGGGATATGTAAATAGTACTCCCTCCATAGTTAGTACTCTAAAATATTGGGCTAGCACTATCCAATGGACAAGCAAGTGTCTTTGAAAGCCTACAAATCAATCATATCATTTTAGCACATCTACCTAATATTTATTTTATATAAATATTTATAAATAATAGTTAAATTTATAATTTTTTACATGATATTGTATAATGTATTGTATATTATATCAGTCAGTATCGATACATTTTGTGATGTGTGTTCTAACTACATCGATCAACACTGATATAGTTGTGTGTGTGTGAATAGATAAATTGACCAAGTTCAATATAATCTACTGAAGTTTATTTATTTCTCTCTATATTTTTTATTAGAATATATCAACCAAGAATGATATAATTTATTCAAACTACTAATAATTTTTCCCCAAATATGACTACATAGACTAGGCTTGATATAGCTTGTCTTTTAATATTTTCATATATATAACTACATTGACTAGGCTTGATATATTTCTATTCTTCCATTTTGACCTGTGTAACTACATTGACCAAGATTGATATAGTGCATTTTCTATTCCTGATAATGTTAAATTTTCCTAGACTTAAGTACATTGACTAGGCTTGATATAGTAAATTTTCTATTTCTAATATTGTTAATGTTTTCCAAAATTAACTATATCAATTAGGCTCAATATAGTACATTCCTTTTTCTTGATATTTTTAAATTTTCATAGACTTAACTACATCAACTAGGTTAGATATAATTTGTCTTTCACATTTTTTTCTATATAACTACATTGACCATGGTTGATATAGTATATTTTTTGCTTCCCTGAGTTGGTTGATACAATTTAAACACTCCATCTTGTAATATATATTTAATGATTCCAAACAAATAACAAAACATGACATGATAGATTTGAATAATTATTTTAAACTTCCTAAATCTCATCTTCTTTACACTTATATAGAAAATATAGATGTGAGCATTGTTCATGTGGTCACTAGAACCAAAAACTATGGGTCACCTCCTTCTAAAAACCTTGATCCATTCCACTATCATCCACACATGCCTATTGTATAAGATTAAAGTGATCTTGAATATATTTATAAAATGATGTATTTCATTAATGAAAACCCTCAACATAGGGGAAAATATCCCATGGTAATCTATAACCTCATGATGGGACCCTACATATGATGTCCCTCTTCACCACCACATAGTTTTTCTATAGGATTTAGTGAAAATAAATACATAGCTTCATATATTCCTTCCTATTTTACCCTATCTAATATAATCATTATTATGTCATGTCTTTCTTCTAGTGGGCCCACTCAATGTGCCCACATTAACCCTCAAATTAACACTATTGCTAGTGTATATCAAGCCACTATTACTAGTGCATCTCAAGCCATTACTACTAGCCAACAAGGCATAAAAACTAACTAGATCATATTATAAGACATGAATCAAATGGATACTTTCCAAACTAATAATGTTAATTAAATGATGCAAATGCAAAATCAAATTTTACAATTGAAAATTCATCTTCAACCTACTCAATGGGGAGTTTACAATTCAAATTCACCTCCACCCCCTTATAGTTTCACACTGTAATCTTGTTCCTAAACCACCCCTCCTTAAAAAATTCATCAACATCTTCAAAATGAAACATTAATCCTTCAAATTACTAA
Organism: Torreya grandis; assembly: GCA_037957365.1. Lineage (NCBI taxonomy): Eukaryota > Viridiplantae > Streptophyta > Pinopsida > Cupressales > Taxaceae > Torreya > Torreya grandis. The sequence continues at coordinate 518,836 of JARHVA010006242.1, forward strand.
TATAGACATAGGTGGTATTACTTCCACCATAATCTAAAATGGATCTATTGATCCTGCATTACATTTGAAAGCCTTTATAAACCTTTAAATATACTATATTAAGCTAAATACCTTTGTTTCTTTTAATTATAGATAAACATTTTTAGGCAATTCCTTGTACTGGTATAATAAACTCAAGTTCAAAACTATCTCTAGTTTGGAAGACTTAGTCAATGTATTAGTCCAAAAATTTCAAATTAATGACCTACCTAAAATAGCTTATCTCATTTTATAATTATACATACATACATACATATAAATTTGAACACAACATGTCAAAATATAAACTCTTTCATTTTGTCACTAATGCTCTTCATCCCAAACTTCAATACTATTTTAGGAATCTCTACCTAAAATATTTGGCAAAATAACAAGATCAAGCTAAATCTCAAGATTGTTTAAGATGACAATTATAACTTTCCGAACCTGCAATAGGGACTTGCATGTTTATGAGATCTAAAAAAAAAACGTGATACTAATTACGGTGTTAAGAATACACATGAATCTATACACACCATCCATTTTATTCTTGAAAGTGGCTCCAATGATGTAACTTCCCCCCCATTAACAATACCCCCTTTCAATATTCTACTTCCACATCTTTTTAAATGAATAATGTGGATGCTCACCAACCTCTATCCATGGAAAAAATACAAAAATGTATTCTTAAACCTTGAATTCATGAACTTGATCCTACTCACCCTACCAAACATCGGTATGATCTACACAAATTATGTTGGTATCATACAATTTGGTGACACTTTCACGAAACCTATAGGCAACTTAGGGACTTTGCTCTTAAATTTCTCCTTGATCCCAATTTATCATGAAACTTTGATTCTTGAACATCAAAAATCATATGAAAAGGTAGCTAAAACTCATGATTCCAAAGTCAAACATGAATATCTTAATTAAGTTAATGCTCACCTTGCTATTTATAAATATCCACTTCCCAATAACCAATCTAATACTACTCGATCACCTATCTCCAATTTTTTGGAGAATTCAATTGACCCTAACTCTCTAATCAATAATGCAAATGTATTTAACTTGAATAGTATGAGGTGTGTAGTATCATATATTGATCCTTATCCATATTTTATCTATAAAAAAAATTGTACTTTTT